>JAJOHK020001133.1:0-15755 GCA_022457215.2 Leucocoprinus gongylophorus | reverse complement strand
CCATTCTGAGAAGAATACGGTCAAGCCAGGAGTGGGAGTGAAAAATACGAAAAGACTCGTGACAAGTGGTGACCCTGCTGCTGTTAGAGAACCATCGACCCGTGCTATACCTGCATCTGCCTCGACTATTGCATCTCAATCAAGGTGGCTGGAGTCTCCAATCATTTTTGATTCCCCTCTGCTACCCAGTGGACCTGAGAGTAATAAATTTCAAACTCCTATGTCTTCATCGAAGCCGATACCACCGAGGACAATCTCGAAGTCTAAGACACCGCCACCCTTGAAACTATTGACACCCAAGCTGCTCAAGCCTCCACCCCCCGTTCCTAGACCCCCGTTGCTGACCAGAGATTCACACTCTTTCGATAATATGAAGGCTGCTCTTAAACCTGATTCTGATCAGAAATCAATCCTCGTACTAGTACCAGCATCGTCCACTCCTACATTATCATCCACGGTGTCTCCAGCGCATCCTCTAGGAAGGGCTGGCCAAATCACGACTGCTACTGTTTGTTTATCCGGTATTGGGCGAGGAGACTACAAGTCTGCTGTTGTCGGCAATGTCGAAAGTGGCCGATCGTATAATCCGGTGAAACATAGTGGTACTGTCAAGAAGACGTCTAGGCGAGGTGTGGCTGGTGAAGTGCAACAAAGTAGTCATCCTGGTGTCAGACAGGAGCCGTTGAAGTCGAATGCTAGACCTAATGTACCAACTACGATTGTTGATGCCAATCCTGCGAAACCTTATGCAGCTGATTTGACGAGCAAGGGTCATATGAAACATTCGAGCGATGCAACGTTCTGGCAGGGTCGATTGCGGAATCTAGTTAAGAAGTATCAAGGTGACAGAGCTTGATATCTTCCCTGTGCATTTCAATTTGTGTGTTCATTGATCTATCCTTCCTTGTTCTTTTTTTTTCTTGATTTCTTGGTAAATTTTTCCATTCATACCTCAATTGCTTTTTCTGTCTCATCCTTTGTATCAGTTGTGAAACTTGTGTGTGCTTTGTTCCACTCATTGTAACTTATTTTTTCATCATGACCAACATATATACTTTTTACAAGTCAGTTATATTATATATCAGGATGACTCATGTTATGAACTTGGCCTAAGGGTTAAAACAAAGTACAACTCTTATATTGAGTAATACAAGAGAACTTGATGAAGTTCTTAATATAGACTAGTTTATTTTATACCACAGGTCATGGTCTATGTACCTTTTGCTTTAGCCTGCCCTAATGCTACATACACACTCTATAAGGTCAACATACTTTAGTTATGTTATTATAATATTAACTACTATAGATTTTCTTCTCAATCTTCCTATAACTGTGACTGATTTGACCAAAGATGTGACTAATGTGACCAAAGATGTGACATGTGTGACATCACATTATCTTTTCTGCTTAGATAAGAAAAAGAAACATAAAAGTAAGATGTTCAAGTTTATTTCCACAATTTCTGACATTATAGTTACTATAAACTTAGTCTTGGGATTGTGTCTCACTTATTTAGTATATCACATGATCACACATACTACTTCCTATAGATATATTTCATAACTTTTAGTTATTTATATTTATCTACAAGTGATATATTATTTTAATACTTTTAATTAAGTCATTGATAGTTGTCTATAGTTTATTAGATAACTCCTAAGTTATTATATTACTTCCTAAGTATTAAAATCAGTACACAGAGAATTATATGGTAATCTTAAAGCTTACTTTGATAACTCAGAATTTGTTTAGTATACTGTGAACAATTGTAAATGACTAGAAGTCACAAAATACATCAACAGAGAGTAGTACATGTAGTCATATAATATACTAATCAAATAAAATACTATCCTAAGATTAATTTTACACTGACTATAATCAGACTAAGAAGATTACTTCTAATATATCTTTTTAACTATAAGCAATAAGAAGAAAAGAGAATGAAAAGAAAAATATGAGACTAATATTAAGGTGTCAAACCAAGTCTAAAAACTGCAAATATAACAACTTGAGGTTGTACAGCTTTAGTAAATATCAGGCATAGTTCATACTGGGAGACAAAAGCCTGTAGGCTTGGCTTAGAGATGTACTAAGTATAGAAACCTCATATAAAGTGTGTGATAATGCAAGCTTACCAAAACAATCTTGGCTTTAGCTTATATACTACACCATCTGTCTACTATATGGTCACAACTTTGGGAAATAAAATGAAGTCCAAAGAAAATAAGTGCTAATGTTGGTATATTACTATAAAATACCAGGAATTGAGTTTAACTTGAATATTCAATTATCAGACTAGTAAATTACAGTATAACTACTAGTCTTATATACAAGTATAAAATATAGGAGATACTCAGAGACTTCAGAGTACAGTTTCAAGCAAAAGTTTTAGTAGTAAGACACTGAAAGGAGTTAATAGAGGAATTCTACTGTGAAAGGCCAAGTTGAATAAGAGTACCTCTATCATAGAAGACCAAGTATTCAAGGAATTTAAAATTGATTACAACACCACTGTAGAGAACATGCTATAAAAATAAAACTATTATGAAAGACAGGCTTTTAATAGAGATTGGATAAGATATCACTACCATAGAGAATGGTCTTTGGAACAAGTAAACTTAATATATAACAGTAAATATATCAACCATATTTTGAGAGAATGAAATATATATATATATATACTAGAGTAATAACTGAGTCTTAAATCATATTTCTAAGCTAGTAATACTATAAATCTAGATATTTCATGTATCTATAGTATTCTAAGTTTTTAAGATGTTTTTCATCCATTTAATCTCTTTTCTAGATTTGATAGCTGCTACATACTCTGCTTTAGTACTAGATAATATAACAAAGAGTTGATGTTTTGATAATCATTCTACTGCTCTACCATATGCTGTGATTACATACTCATCTATAAAATAACCACTTTCTTTATAACTACTATGTGATACATTAGAATTGTCAATAATGGACTTAACTTTATTTTATTTTTCTTTCTCTTTTATTTTATTTTCTATTTTATTTTTATTATTTTGGACTTAAACAAAGAAGTATGATGTAATGTAATATGTGACCATCACACATGTCACAGTCACAGAGAAGATTGTAGAAGGTTTCAGAACAAATAATTATAGTGACAATATATTAACCTTTATAGAGCATATAAACTTTAGAGTAAGTTAGTAATAGTGTATGTACAAACTACAATCTGTAGTATATAAGGTAGATTAGTTTGTAACAAGAACTCTATTGAGTTCTCTTCTTAATATAAAAGTACATCATTTGTCTTAACTTAAAACTTAAGTCATAATATAATAGGAATGGATCTAGAACAACTCTCAGTCATTGCTTCTATATATATTAGCTTGTAATTGCTAGTCTCTTTCAAGTAATAGAGTAGATATTTCAAAGCACTCCAGTAAGTCAGATGAGAATTATGATTAAATCTTTTAAAAGAAGATACAGTGTATATAAAAGGACTAGCTCTTCTGAGACTTTTCTCTTCTACATTTTTGGCTGATCTATATTCTATGATTCTTTTCTACATCCACACTCATCTGCTTATCTGATTTTCTATGCTCCAGACCCCTTCAAGCTGTATACCAACACTAACCATTCAAATATGTTATTTAACTCTTTTTCTAGTATTCTCTTGCTCTTCCATAATACTCTGTAGTCTTTCAAAGTTTGCTAGTGTTATCTACACATCTACACATTCACTTTCCCATGCTCTGGAAGTACCTACTAAGCACTCTAGCTCTCTTCTAATTTAGTTTTTATATTCTGAACTATTTCTAATTACTTAAGCATTATTATTTCATGCTTATGTAAACAGAATTCTGACACATTAGAATGGACCTGTTAATATATAAAGTAGTCATCACCTTCAGAAGTTCCCATTCTGTTCTTTTAAGATTTTCTAGAAGTAAGTATATAGTTTAGTATTTCTTGAACAATAGACTTAGAATTTCCTGGAAATTTAAAGTGCTTTACTCTTCTGCCCAGTTGCTCTAACTGTTACAAACTTAAGACCTTAGGGTTGGTCAAAAGAGTAAACCTTATATTAGGTTAATACAAGAGAACTCAATAGAGAACTCTGTACAAGATAGTTTACCTTATATATAAATACCTAATGGTCTGTGAAAGCTATTTCTAACCTACCCTAAATGACCATGTGTATGCCTTAAGGTCAACATACATTTTACATATTGTATGATATCATCCTTCCAGAACCTTCTACCTCCTTTCATGTGTCATGTGACTTGTGACCATGTCATCTGATGTGACCTGCTGTGTGACAGCGTGATCTTGTCACCCTAATCCTAACCCTAGTTCTAAAAATAGAATAAAGAAAAATAAATTGAAAATAAAATAAAAATAAGAAAGAAAAATAGAAAAATACCAAGTCCACTCTTTGTGTTCTTGACACTAACAGTGTAAGTAATATTTAGTTAAGTTATGGTTGCAAGATGTTATAAAGATCTCACAGTAGACAAATAAGATACTAATTTCATCTTGGATTATTTAATGTTTGTTGGAACTAAATTAGACAAATAAATCTCTAAAGAAAGAGAGGTCTTAGTAGAGTTGCAATTGTCTATTTATTAGATGTAATTCATATCTTGTTATTTAAGATCCAATAATGATCTCTTAGAAGTTTAAAATAAGTTAAATATCTAAAAATTTTGATTTCTATTCTCTCTTTTGTAAATGATGGTCTTTTTATTGCATAGGATAAATCCTTGATAATTTAAAACTCTCATTTATTTTGCAGCTACCACATTATGTCTTCACTTCTCAAACAATTTGGACTTGTCATTGAACATGGGAAAATAAAATTTTTCCACTTTTTTAGGTTACATAGATCATTCAATCCTCCTCTACTGGATATTACACTTCTAGATAGTTCTATTCTTTATATCAAAGGAACATAGCAATATTTGGAATTCATTTTCAATAGAAAGCTGACATTCTGACAACATATCACTTTCTATGCAAACAAAGCTTTGTTGACTGTCAAATGCATAAAATTGCTTGGAAACTTATCAAGAGGTCTCATTTCTACTCAGAAATACCTTTTGTATAGAAGTTGTGTACTTCTAATCATACTTTACAGCTTTCAATTGTGGCTTTACAACAAAGCTCCATTGGTGTATTCTTTGAAGGAACTTAGAAAAATACAACAAAAAGCTGCTATTTGAATACTAGGAGCTTTCTATACCTCTCCTACAATTGGTATTGAAGCTATCACAGATCTCATCCTGACTCATTTACATTTGCAAAAGCTTAGTAGTAGATTCCAACTAAGAACACAGTCTCTACCAACAAATTATATTATCAAGTCAATATTAGAATCAAGACATTTGGATAATAACAGCATTTATCATTTATCACTCAAAAATTTAACTCCCAAATAACAATTGAATGTCAAAGGATCTATTGTTGATACTAACAATAGACTTAATGGAATTTTTCTCTTATTTACCCCTTTTAGTAGTGAATTTTCACCTGGAAACAGACTAATTAATAGTTATCTCTCTTTTCATTTTACAAATAAAAAAACATAAAGAAGGCAGAAAAGTATATATTCAAAAACTTGACAATCTTATACTCTAGGCATCAGCTGATTCAAAAATAGCTATTATTATAACTGATACAAGCATCAAAAATCAAGTAGCTATTTCAGTTGCTCATATTTATATTCATAATAATCTAGTTATCAAAACTCTTTATCATACAGTCAACATCACTTCCACAAAGACTAAACTTTTTGCTATTAGATGTGGCATCAATCAAGCTACTCAATTAGCCAACATTAATTACATTATTGTTATTATAGACTTAATACATGTTATAAAGTGAATATCTGATTTATTAGTTTGTCTATATCTGTCAAGATTGAGAAAAGTGAACTTAGTCTCTTTTTATTTTATTTTCTCATTTTCATTTTCTTTTCAATTTATTTTCCTTTTTCTATTTTTAGAATCTAGGGTTAGGGTTAAAACCCATGAACATAAGAAGAAAGGTATGGAAGGATAATGTTGTACAATGTATACAATATATGTTGATCTTGAGGCATGCACATAGTAGTTTAGAGTAGGCTAGAAAGACTTAGTACAAACTAGGTGCTTTAGTATATAAGGTAGAACAAATCCTGTACAGAGTTCTTTATCAAGTTCTCTTGTGTAAACCCTATATAAGGTTCTTTCTTCTGTCCAGCTCTAAGGACTTAATGTTATAAGACGAGAGTATAGACAGAAATAGAACAGTAGTATTATTATTAGTCTACAACAGAGGAAGAACATATGATTTGGAAGTCATGTAGAATAGTCTAGAAGAAGTTAGGATTAGGAGTGATGTCAAGGAACATGAGTTCCTTATGGTGTACACATGGTACATGCATAGTGACGGAGATTAAAGAGTATGATGTCAGGGCACATGGACATAACATAGTTGTCAAGATTGTTGATGGTGGACTTTATTTTTTATTTTCTCTTTTCACTTTATTTTTTCTTTTTCTTTCTATTTTTAGAACAACATAGGTTAGGGTTTATCAGTCACACTGTCACATCAGTCACAAGTTGATGGCAAGGTCACAAGACTCAAAAGAATGGAGTAGAAGGTTCTGGAATAAAGTGATATCATACAACATAGACCACATATGTTGGCCATATGTTATACATATGGTCATTTAGGGTAGGATGCACAGTAGTGAGCATGGACCATGAGTAATAGTATATAAGGTAGACTACTTTGTACTAAGAATTCTATTGAGTTCTCTTATGTTACTCAATGCAAGAGTTGTTTCATTGCTTAACACTGAGCTTTAAATCATAACAATGGTGGCCTTGAGATAAAAGCATGGTGGATGAGTAATAGGACATGAGGATGATGTATGGACATAAGGGCAGGTAGATATTATTGTAGCATGGACCATATTATATTTATATAAATAGAGGAGCAATACAGTGAGGGTGTTGTAGCAACCACTCGCTAGAATAGCACTCATAGTTTGCTTACTTTAGCAAAGTTCTCAGTTGGCTATCTAGTAGTGGGGATTACAAGAGAACTCGATAAGGAGCCCTTGCTGTATTGATCCTCTATATATATTATAGGCTTCTGGTCCGTGCTACAACAATAATTACCTGCCCTTATGTCTATACATTGTCCTCATGTCCTATTACTCATCTACATGTATTTTTCTTAAGGCTACTATACTTTCTACATGTGCCCTGACATTATACTCTTAATCTCCACTATACATGTGTGTACCATGTGTACACTATGAGGAACTCATGTCCCTTGACATCACTCCTAACCCTAACTCCTATCTAGACTCCTTTCGATCCTTCTAGACTGTTAGTTCTTTCAAACTGTTCTAGACTTTGTTACATGACTTCCAGGTCATGTGCTCTCCATCCATTGTAGACTAATAATAATACTAACTATCTTTGTCCGGCTGACCCTAACCCTAGCCAAAGTCCGTCCACACTCTTGTCTTATAACACAACACTTAAGTTCATAATAATATCAAATTCAAGTGTCTATAATTTCTAGTGAGCTCAATGAATTTTTCAAAAGAGATCATTGAAATTCTATTGAGTTTTAGGATTGTCCAAGTTGTGACAAGTGAACTCTTCATGATATAGTTGATAAAAAGACAAAGAAATGTAATCTTGTTCCTATCTTCCCATACAAATTGTTATGGGAGTTTAACAGAAAAAAGAAATATGATGAAATCCTCAATAATTGGAAAATAACTTTCTAAGTCTTAGACAATAAAGAAAGATATATCTTAGATCTTCTTAATGATAACCTTAATTCTATTGAACTGTCTTATTCTAAAGAAGGATCATGGCTGAAGTTCTTTGGTTATTCCAATTCATTATGTACTAGAGCTACAAGAGCTATCACCAATTATGCTTCTATAGAAGAGTATTATCTTAGATTCTTTTCACAAAAATTTTCATATTTATGTGGACAGTATCTGATTGAAATAAGATGACACATTCTCCATGAATGTAGAAGGTTCAAAAACTATTGGAATCTGAGACAGGATACAATTGCTTATTTTGTATTCTTTTTAGAGTTTAATAACAATGTTTTCTCTTTTGGGGAAAGTATCTCCTAGTCAACTTGCTCCTGTCTTTCTTTAGTACTTTTAATTAATTAATTATTTTTTCTTTTCTCATTCATTATATGTTTCTTTCTTTATATTGATTGAGTCTGTATATACATAATTACAAAGTAGCTACTACAGTCTACCTAAAAACCCCATGTAATAAATTATTAAATTTAAAAAAAAATACCTTAAAGTATAGCATTAGATAAATTATATAACAAGGTTGTAACCATGTAATATATCTGTTAAATAAGGCACAGGTAATAACTAAGAGATTTTAATAGCCTTAGTATTAGAAGTAATCTTCTAAATCTGATCATAATCAATTTAATCTTAGGATAGTATTTTATTTAATTAGCATATCACATGACTGCATATACTACTCTCTTTTAATATCAGAGTTGAAAACAATAGACTCTATTTATTTTCTTTTTCTATTTTTATTGTTATTTTATTTTCTATTTATTTTTGTATCAAGAATTTAGAATTAGAGTTTAGTATAATGTCACATGTGACAGTTGTGACAATCACACATCATATCAAGGCATAATAGCTGTTACAAGTCAGTTATACAGTCATATAATATTAAAAAAAGACATAAAAGGTTCTAAAACAATAATATTATACAATATATTTTCCACATGTTGACTTTATAATGTATGGCCTTTAAAGTATGTTAGATATAGCTTAGCATGGACCATTAACCTAACATATATAAGATAAATACTTTGTATTAGAAATTTTATTAAATTCTCTTATATTAACTCAATATAAGATTTCTTTTTACTTTATATTAGAGATGATTCACACTTGCTAGGTTATCCACTAATATAGTGTGGAAGACAGAGACAGAAGAATTGACTTAGTAATATAAGTAACAGGAGAGACCAAAAATAGTACTACATAAATAATCAACTTTGGCTTCAATAGATAATATTATGTTTAGCCTATTTGTTACATGGTCATGATTTTAGATAACAGAAGCTTGGAAGAATCTTAAGACAAGTATAGTACAAGTTAAAATTGATTATCAGACTAAGAAACAGTATATGGTAGCTAATATTCTTAAATATGAAAGTGTAAGTCTAATAATACTCTACTACTATGTATACTCTAGATTATTAGGTACTACAGTAACAGGGGTCAAGTAGAAAAGAGGTTATGTCAAGATTGTTGACGGTGGACTTTATTCTATTTTCTCTTTTCATTTTTATTTTACTTTTCTTTTCTTTTCTTTTCATTTTTCTATTTTTAGAACAACTCAGGTTAGGGCTTATCAGTCACGCTGTCACATCAGTCACAAATTGATGGCGTAGTCACAAGACTGATCACGAGACTTGGGAGAAGGGAGTAGAAGGTACTAGAATAAAGTGACATCATACAGCATAGACAACACATGCTGGCCTCATGTTATACTCATAGTCATTTAGGGTAGGGTGCACAGTAGTTAGCACAGACCATGGGCTATAGTATATAAGGTAGACTACTTTGTCTTAGGAACTCTATCGAGTTCTCTTGTGTTACTCAATACAAGAGTTGCTTCTTGACTTAACCCTTGAAGTCTTGAATCATAACAGGTTATGTTAGGGTGTAACAAGAACTATGCAACACTAACCCTTAACTACATACTAAAGAATTTAAAAGAAACAATATTAGCTTTAGAAATCAAGAGAAGATATAGAAACAATAATATAGAATAGAGCAGAGTATTAGATGCAGCTTACACCTCATTATCCAAGATCCAATGAGGGTCTTTCAGAAGTCCAAATAGTTATAATATACAAGTAACATCTGTTTATTAATGCTTTCTCTTGCTAATGCACTCCTAAACAGTAAACTTTACACTGTGTAATAAGTTTCTTTGAAAAATCTAGTGAATAGATTACAAAGCTTCTTAAGAGCTTCCAATAATACTATCTATCCTAAATAATATACTCCAAAGGTATCCCTCAAGTTAAACCTTATAACTAAAGATACTAATTGATACTTACCTTGCTAGCCCTTTCCAGGCTGTTAGAACTCTCCAAAACTCATCCAAAAGTAATAATAGATACTAATAATGTTCACTCAATCAAATGAAAGTTAAAGCTGCTTTCAAGTGGAGGAATTTAGATAGAAGTCCTCTCCTCCACTTGTAGCTTATATATTAGTCTAAAAATACAAAGAATGGATCTAGAGAATAGAAACTGAAACCATAATAAAGCTTTCTAAGGTTTCATGAGCATATACCTGTCTCTTTATTTGCAACCCAATATCAATCTAATAACTAATTCCTACTCATAAGTACCCATTCTATTTGTTCTTTACTGTTTCCATAGTTGTCTCTACTTGCTTCATCATTCTGGACTCTATCAGCTTCTGATCTAACATGTTTCTGTCTTATCCAACTGTTTAAACATTTGTAACTCTATAATCTGCTTTTGTGAGTATATATACTTTATAGCTAATCACTTGTGAATGGCATTTCTTATCTCTAAAGATACCTTCTTTCTGAGATCTGGTTTGATTAGCAGCTATCACACTACCCATTGAGCTGGTATCTGCTTAAGAGGATCTGAGGCATCATCTAAGAGTGTGATATTTCTTACTAATGCCTTTAGAGAGGTCTTATATGCTTAAAACCTTATAAGAGTACTTGTTTTCACAAAAAACTGTTTTCTGGTGTAACAATAGAGATTGTCATTTAGAACTTCATAGGATTGATGAGAGCTGGAAGAAGATAGGAAGAATGTAGATGTTGAACAGTACATGACAGTATTTTCTCTTCAAGACTAAGCTCTTGAGGCTCTAGTAGTACAGAGAGTAGTAAATGTTGTAGTTTCTAATAATGAGAAAGAAAAAAAAGAGAGAAGAGTCACACTACTTCAAGTTTGAGAAAAAGATTGTCAGAATTGAAAGCAGTAGACTTAACCTTTTTTATTTTTTATTTTATTTTATTTCATTTTATTTTGAACTTAAGATTAGGATTTAGCATAATATTACACATGACTGTCACAAACTATCATATGTCAGTCACATGTCACAGAAAAATATAGAAGGTTCTGAGACAATAATATCATTCCATATGTCAACAGTATGTAGTATATATGGCTTTTAAAGTAGGTTAGATTTAGTGTAGCACAAACTATTAGTCTAGCATATATAAAATAGATGACTTTGTATCTGAAACTCTATTGAGTTCTCTTGTATAATCTCTATATAAGATTCATCTTTTGAATTAACTCTAAGTCTTAAGATATAATAAAGATAGATGAGGAAGAGAAAAAAAAGAAGAGAAAAAGAAAAAGAAAAAGAAAAATGTCAATGGAAAGATGTCAAAGCTGAGATAGTGGAAGAGGGCCAAGTTTGTTGGAGTAGGCTTGGTAAAAGTCAGATATAAGGTTAGAGGTATAAGTAAGTTTAAATATAAGTAACTAGTCAGATTCTTCTTTTATATTTTTATGTCCCAGCTAGATAACTTTGTAAAGTAACTTATATACTTGTCTGCAGTCAATTTTCAAGTTAAAAATCTAGAATATCTCATATTTGGGTTTATTATCTATTATAACTAGTAGTAGTGAAAGTTTGGATTGACTGGAAAAGATGTTAAGTGTCACAGATTCAAGCATAAATAGCCTACATTAATCTCAAAAGGTAGATTATAAATGAATGAGTACTGGCTTGACTAATGATCTCAAATAGTCCTAGGTATTTTACAACAGTTTTTCTGACAGTTTTTTGAAAGTTATATGGTATAGAAGAACTAGGCTTTAATAAATATCCATTATCCTACCTGTAAATTTGAGGCCAGAATTCTATGCACATTCACTGATGATTGATACTGTTTTTGTGTAGTTGATATTTTTGTTTTCAGAGTATTTTGAAGTTTATCAAGATTTATAGCAAATTCATAGGTATAGAATGAAGTGATATCTCATTCTAGATGCATGTTAATACTTAGATAGCAGCCTTTATTGGCAAAGAATGATGAGTCCAGAGTCAGAGTGAAACTTACACTTCTCTGCTTTTGTGTATAGTCCAGCTTTTTAAAGTTAGTATAACACTTCTCTAACATAATCCCTATATATTATCTAAATAGATGAGGATATTGTCAAGATATACCACTATACAGATATTAAGAAAATCCAAGAAGATATCATTTATAAACTGTTAGAAGGCCACAGAGGCATTAGTCAGGACAAAAGACATGATTGTCCATTCAAAAGATCCATAGCAAGTACAGAAGATTATTTTCCATTTGTTTCCTTCTGCAATTCACACCAGGTAATATGTATAACAAAGGTTGATTTTTGAGTAGATGTATACATTCTAGAGTAAGTTGAGAAGATCAGATATTAGAAGAAGTAGATATTTATTCTTTTGCATAATATAATTGAGTTCTTGAAAGTCAACATATAAATGAATAGAGCTATCTTTATTCTTTACAAAGAGTACTAGTACTCCATTAGAGAAGAAAGTGGGGTGTATGAACCCAGTATTAATATTTTCACTAATAAACTCCTTGAATGCTTCTTATTTGGTAGTTGAGAGCAAGTAGATGGTTCTGACAGATAGTTTTCCCCTATTTTCTAATTTAATCTATAGGTTATATAGGTGATGAAGAGCCAAAGTTTCTGCTTTGGTCTTGTTGAAAATATTAGCAAACTTGTGGTACTTGGCTGAAACAGCAGATAGGTCAACTGGGTTATTTGTGATTCTAGCTGATTTTCTAACAAGGTTAGTAGGACAGAGTATAAGGCAGAAGATAGTTGATTCTGAAATTTGTACTACTCAGACATATAACCATACACTAATAATAGCAATATGTGAACAGAAAAAGATTTTGAATTTGAGAGTAAGAATGATAGTACTAAGTAGGAGTTTTTTGGGAATTGTGGATGCTAGAAGCATTTTAGGAAGACTAGTCTTTTTTTATAAGTTTGATTAGGAGGTAATAGACTTAGTAGCCCAGTTAATTGTTAGACTGTGTTGAGTAAGCCAGTTATATTTAAGGACTAGTAAGTAGAAAGAGTTAAGAAATATAATGTATATATTCAATATCATCTAATCACCAGATGGAAATATGATAGGTAAGAAAGCAGTTTTGGAAATGATGTTGTTTAACAATTTATCCAATAATTTTAGTTCTATAGGTGAAGTTGAATTTCTAAAGATATTATACTTTAGTGCAAATATAGTGTTAATAAAGTAGTATATAGATCTAGAGTCTATAAGGGTATAGAAGATTGGGTTTTGGATATGATCTAACTTGTAGACCAGAGATGATATGAGAGGCAGAGTAAGTAAGTTTGAATTGGAAAGAATAGTGGTGCTAAAACAGATTAGACTTGTAGTTACACAGACAACATCAATATAGCTCATATTCTGTATAGAGTTTGTAAAACCATATTCTAGTTTTCTAACTAAGTAGTTGGGGTTGCTTCCAAAACAGAAGGTATAGCTTTTACATATTTAGCTTGGAACCTAGTAGTTTCAAATAGATATAGGAGGCAGACTTCAATTTTATAGCTTTTATTATTACAGTATATACATAGATCATTGTTTATACTTTTTTTTTATTTGTTTAGGGTATATATTTTTCATCACTTCTAAATTAGCTGAATATGTCAAGTTGAGGGAGAAAATTTGAGAGCTTGCCATCTAGGTTTGGTTTATTAAGTAGGATAAATGTGAGAGTTTGAGATTGAAGTGTAAATAAAAAGTTCTGTGTATAGTTGTATTTCTATTCTCCTTCCTAGTGACAGTTGTCAGTGACTATAGCCAAGAAGTATTGTCACAAACTTCATTCAGCTTGTATCTCCACAACCAGTAGACCAATTTTAAGTTGTGCTAGAAAGCCCCAAATGATGGCTATCTGCACATATATGGAATGTACAAAAGCAACAACAAATGACTGAGATATCAGGCTATCAGTAGCTATAAAAGCTTCATCTGCTAATATCTCATGAAAGGCTGAACGGATTTGCACAATTGAACTTGTATTGGAAAGTGCTCATCAATTTGTTTCCAACAGTATATGATGTGTCTCAAAGCAATAAGTATTGGTAGAGATACAGATATATCAATGTAGTAACATAATTAGTTATCTTCTAAAATTAGCCTAACAGCTGCTATGACAGATGACAGCTTCTATCAGGTATAAGTTTTGATCATATGATAGCAACAGCTTGTGCATGGACCATCATTTATTTATATATACCTCTATATCTGAGGACTAGACCTCAGACTTAACAAGTTAGATAGTATATAACACTTTATCACTTGAGCTTAAGTCATAACAGTAGACATATTTTGTAACACTTAGTCATTTACAATTGTTTATAGTTCACTGGACAAATTCTGAGTTATTAGAACAAGCTTTGAGGTTATCAGATAATTGTCAAAGTTATAAATGAAGGACTTAGTTTTTATTTTATTTTCTTTCTCTTTTATTTTTATTTTTTATTTTTATTTATCTTATTTTGGGTTTCATTTCTATTTTCTTTATTTTAGACTTAGGTAAAGAAGTGTGATGTCACATCACACATGTCACAAATCATGATACCTGTTACAGTTACATATCATACAATCATATGATATAGAGATGGTTATTAAAGATTTAGAAACAGATATTATTATATAATAGTGTTAAATGCAGTTTATACCTCATTATCCAAGATCCAGAAGGGCCTCTCAGATATAAAGATCCAAGTAGAGATATGTTATCTAAGAATACAGAAGTCAGAGTGAAATAATCTTTGGCTTTAGCATATGTGTTATACTTTTACAAGTTATACTAATTGCATATTTCAGACTAGAACTAGGGACTTTAGGAGATGGACAACTACTAGAAGGTGATAAGGCATGTTGTAGCTAACACTAAAAGAGTAATGCTAGTTTTAGTCAATTTTTAAAATAGTAAAATACAGAGTATTTAGTTATTTTAAATACTGGTACTTTATAACTAAGATTATATCTGAAAATCCATGGAGACAAGTATCTAGTTTGTATATACTAAAAGTCCTTGAAATAGTGTTCAGAGCTCTATAAAGAGCAGGAGAAAGTCATATGTTCAATTATAGAGTGATTGATCCTAAACGGAGCCAGATTAATCTGTACTGGAAGAGTAGTATAGACTAGAAGAGGTATATCCATTTCTATAGATGTTTTGAGTGGAGTGGATGTTTGTGAGCATTATCTGTGATAGGATTGAATGAAATCAGATAGATTTTGGTAGTATATAATATATAGTTATAATATGCTAGTATTATAGAAAGTATATAGACTTTAGAATAAGTCAGTTATAGTATGTACACAGACTACAGTTTATATTATATAAGGTAGATTGGTTTGTAATAGAAACTTGATTGAGTTCTCTTGTATTGAATAATACAAGAGAGTGTTTTTCATTCAAAACATATTTGTTTCAGATAAATTGATTTTTTTTTTAAATCAACAATTTATTACACGGTGCACGAAGGCAGACCATGGTAGCTACTTTCGTAACTACATACATAGGACACAAACTACACTTGAGACTAAAAAGAAGAAACAAAAAGAAAAGAAATTAGAAAGATAAGAGAACTAATTGAAAGATAGACAGACAAGAAGAAGGAAAAATCTAGGTTAGTTTGTATTAAATGCAAATGTA
>JAJOHK020001132.1:0-15760 GCA_022457215.2 Leucocoprinus gongylophorus | reverse complement strand
AATAATGAGATATCGAGGACTAACAAGATTGCGGGCATTATTACGTGGGGCCAATGCCTAGCTTACCAACAACATGATGTATCCCTTAGTCTCTGTCTGGTCACTAATAACCCTCACTTCCTCAAACACTGATTCATGGGTGTTTCATAACATAAGACAGAGATTTACCAACTTCTTTGACACTACATGTGTCAACATTCAGCCTTTAAAGCCACTTGCAAGAAGAACACCCTCAATCTCACACAACACTCTTTCTATTCATTTCACTCAAAAGTCAAAGTCATGGAACAACCAGATGAACCTATTTTGGTACAAGCTATCTGATGTTACAATCTCAAGACCTTAGAGTGGGTCAAGAAAAGGAACCTTGTATAGGGTTTACACAAGAGAACTCAATAGGGAACTCGGTACAGGATTATCTACCTCATATACTAAAGGCCCATGGTCTATGCCCTACTATTTTAGCCTACCCTAAACAACCATGTGTTTAACATGTGGTATAATGTCATTCTTCTAGAATCTTCTAGCTTTTCCTACTGTGACATGTAATCATGTGACTGTGACTGATGCATGACAGCATGACCATAATATTATGTGTGACCCTAACCCTAAGTTCCAAAATATAGAATAAAATAAAAATAGAAGAAAATAAAAATAAGAGAGAAAAATAAGTAAAGTCTATTGCTTTCAGCTTTGATATTTAAGTTGTTAGTGAGTTCTACTTAGTCAGCTCATCAGTAGGTTTATATGATTGCAATTAATTTCAGAGTTATTTTCTTATCAGGTACTCTAACAAGTCTCTTGAGAATGTTGATGGAAAATTTGACAATAGGACCAGAAGTGAACAGCACTTGAAGCCAACCTAAATGAGATGGTAAGTTGAACATAAGCAGCTCTGCATATTTATGTGGTGTAGCACTCTCATTTGAGGAAGTTGTTATAAGATGAAGAAGTGTAGGAAAAGATTTACTTATATATTAGTAGAAGAATATTATTTTATTAGTCTATGGTGATAGAGAGAAGGCATGTGACATGGAAGTCACATGACATTATGTCATAGTGCCTAGAGCAGTCTAAAAGGGCTTAGAAGGATCTATAGTCTAGAAGAGTCTAGAGAAGTCGGAAAGAGTCTAGATAGATGATGTTAAGGAGCATGTTAACTGCATTGCTACCTCATGGTGTATACATGGTGCACTCATGGACAACACATAGACTTTAGGGTAGGATGCATAGTAGAAGCATAGTTGTAGTATGGACTACATGTAATAGTATAAATAGGATAGTAACACAACAGAGACTTCTTGTCGAGTTCTTGTCACAAACTTCATTCAGCTTGTATCTTCACAACTAGTGGACCGATTTTCACAAACTAAGTTGCACTGGAAAGCCCCAAATGAGGGCTATCCGTACATATGTGGGATGCACAAAAGTGACAACAAATGACTGAGATATCAGGCCATCAATAGCTGTAAAAGCTTCGTCTGCTAATATCTCAATAACGGCTGAACGGATTCACGCGATTGAACTTGTGTTGGAAAGTGCTCATCAATCCGTTTCCAATGGTATATGATGCGTCTCAAAACAATAAGTATTGGTAGAGATACAAGCATATCAATGTAGTGACATAATTAGTTACCTTCTAAAATTAGCCTGACAGCTCCCATCAGGTACGAGTTTTGATCATGTGATGGCAACAGCTTGTGCACGGACCATCACTCTTTTGTATATATACTTCTGTGTCTGAGGGCTAGACCTCAGACTTAACAACGTCAATTATTCTTATTGATACTTTCCATCATCTATCATCATCACATCCTTATACTGAACCTCTGAAACACCATTAAGTTCAAGTATCACAACCAGTGAGTATCTTATTTGTGATAGTTCTCTTGTAATCCCCACTTGATATTCTACTGAGAGATTTACTGTCTTGTGTGATTATTAGTCTTTGTGACTAGTGGTTGCCACAACAGAAGTGACCTGAGTATCAAGACATATAGAAAACATTTTCAGTGACAGAAAGTTGCAAGGCTTAGGATTACTTCAAGAGATAATCCTATGTGTAATTTTAGCATCAGGTTTGACAATCAATGGTATCTGCCTTCCAAAACATGGATAGAAGTCAAATATGAATGAATTTCTGCATTAATTACTCCCAATTTGCTCAGAGTACCTCAGTAAACTTCAAGATGGAATTAGATGATCTAATTCAAGGATTTGTTAAATGTAGTCCACACCTTGTTATCTGAGATTCAGTAAGACATCTCAGAAGTTTAAAATAAGTAACTATATATTATTCAAGAATGTAGAACATGGGTCAGAATGGCCTTTGGCTTCAGCTTGTGTTCTATGCCTCTACTAGTCACACAGATCACATATTCTGGATTAGGACTTAGGAACTTAAGAGATGGAAAACAACAGGAAGGTAGCAAAGTATGTTGTTACTAACACTAAAAGAAGAGTGCTAGTTTTAGTTGATTTTCAGGATGACTACTACAGTGTAGACTACCAGATTATATACTTAGTTAGTATACTTAGGGTAGCTATCTGAAATGTAACCACTAAGTAAGTTATCCTAATTTCTAGTAATCCTTGTATATTAGGAGATGGAGATTCATAGAGTTGACTTAGACTAGTAAGGACATCCAAGATGGAATAAAGAAGTATAATCTCTATCAGAAGAGGTTAGGAAGTATGGATAAGAGAGTATAAGTTATTTGTGGGTTAGGTTAGATGTGATCAGAATATGGAATATGATAGGATTACAGTTGTGGTTTGTTGGTATACTATGTTGATTACTATCATGTCAATTTTTTTTCTTTGAAATTATGACTAAGATGTGAACTTGTGAAAAAGATATTTTCAGACTTGCTAGCAGCTAAACACCTCAGGGCACTCTTTATCTATCTTTTTCTTTCTCACATACAATTTTATTATGTATCCTTGCAAGAATTTGGATAACTAGTTTTATTGTAGAATATAATATAGATTCTGATATAAATGCCTTTTTTGTCTCATTCTTCATTACAATTATATTAGAAATTGTCTCTTATATCTCTAACCAACTATTAAAGAGTAGTTCTGGCTTTTTTGCAGTTTTTATATATTAATGTTAGCAAGCAGAACTTTGTATTGTTATAAGATGAGAAAGTGTGGACAGACTTTAATAAAATAAGATATAGATAGGACAGTAGTTATATTATTAGTCTATGACGAGAGAGAGAAGACATGTAACTAGGAAGTCACATGACATTACGTCATAGGGCCTAGAGTGGTCTAGAGTGGTCTGGAAGGATCTATGGTCTAGAAGGATCGAGAAGAGTCTAGAGATAGAATGATGTCAAGGAACATGTTAACAGCATGATTTCCTCATGGTGTACACATGGTGCATACATAGACAATGGAGATAAAGAGTAGGGTTTAGGGTATGATATCAGGGTACATGTATATGGCATGCTGGCCTTGAAGTAGACATAAGGTGGATGAGTAATAGGACATAAGGTAGATTAGTAATGGATATGAGGACAGAGCATGGGAATTAGGGTAGAACGCACAGTAGATGTGTAGTTGTAGCACAGACTATAGATAGTCATATAAATAGTCAGTAGAATACTGTTGTGGTTCCCTGTTGAGTTCTCTTGTGAATTACACAACTTGTGTTCTTTACTAGATATCCTCCTGTGAGATTTATTATTAGTGCTGCTATTGGACACTGGTCTAGTGGTTGCTACAACATGTATCTGTTGTAAAGTATTCTGTTTACTAAGTATATGGTCTATGATTAGTAATACTAATTAGGTAGTTGATATAAAAATTTTCATATAAGCTAAACTATTACTAATACTACTTATCTTCTATTATTACAATTACTTTTCTAGCTTTCTATTATGTTAGAGTTGAAAAAGAGAAAATTTATTTATTTTCACTTTTTTTTTAAATCAACAATTTATTACACAGGATATGGTGGCAGTTCATGGTAGCTACTTTGTAATTACATATATAAAAACTAACAAAACAAAAGAAAGAAAAGAAAAGAGAAAAATAAAACAAAAATAAAACAAAAATGAATATAATAATATTGAAAGCAGAACAAACCACTTAACTACATGATATATTCATGAAAAGAGAAAGCTCCCAGATTGTATTCCAGAAAAGTAATGAGATTTTTTAAATTTATAATCAATAATTTATAACATGGGGTATGAGAGCAGTCCATGGTAGCAACTTCATAACTATATACATTTAAAAGGAAACAACATGTAAAAGAAAAAGAAAAAAAAAAGAAAAAAAAGAAGAAAAAAGAAACCTAAGTACAGCTAATAGGATTATTCTACTTTCAAAAGAGTTCCTGTTGTTTTTTACTATGCCACTCCCTGTTGAAATGGTTATGCCAATATGGACAATTATAATTATCCACTTGATGGTTTTCTTTGCAATTCATGCATTTGAAGATATGAAGACACAGCTTCCCTTTCAGAGTAGCTGAGCAATTTGCTTTCTTGTTTTCCATGCAATACTATACTTTCTCTCTGTGATGTTTGGTAATGTGAGCTCTATAACACTTAGCACATCTAGAGACATGAGAGCAACAGCTGAGTGTTGAGTGGCCCCATTTCCAACAGTTTTTACACTGAGAAATGCCAGGGTTCATGTTTATACCATGGATGATAGCTATATATCGTCCAACATTGAATTGGCAATTGATGATATTCTTTGCTGCAGAACTGCTCTGGGAATCCCAAATGTTGATCCAAACCACTGCCATATCTGATTTGGATGATAATTTGATAATGTGTAATTTTGACGCCAATGTGATGTCTTCAAATAAGTGCAATTCTTTGACAATACTTTCAACAAAATCAGGAGTAATGAGACCATTCTTTATCTTGTATAGAAGTTCAACAATCTTCAGATATGATTTAGACTTGGGGGGGTGAGGACTATTGATAGAGTCTGAATTGATGTTGGAGATATTTTTGATGTACTTCTTGATTGTTGATAAATCAGAAGCATTTACTGGTTTGTTCATTGTGATGATGACTCCTTCATTTATAACATGAATGAAGTCCGTGATAACATCTGATTTCATACTTTTTTGACATTTGTTGATATTAGCTATGTGTAGATTGGCTGAATTTACAATCAACTCAGTGTTTGACTTTGCTATAGGAATTATCACTTGTTTCCTAGATAGTCCTCTTATTGTCATGTTGATTCTAGGCTTCTTCTGCCCCTCACTGCTATTCTTGGCCTTAATCATCTTTTCCACTTCATTGGCTGACAAGAATAGGAAGGCTTCTTTAATATGTAAAATATTATCAATGTTTGGTGAGATATTGGCTTTAGAAGTCTGTGTATATGACTTCTTGATATTAGAAAGAATTGGAGCTTTCTTGATAACAGTTTCAACTTTCTTGTTGAAAGGTTGCAGGATGGGAACTATTGGAGCAAAAGGAACAGCCTTAGGTGGCAGAGTAGGAGTAGGTTCCGACTGAGACTTTTTCTCTATTGGCTTTGTTGAAACCTTGTCTTTATTAAGGTTGTTATTTGATTTGTTCACAAATTGTCTTAAGATACCCTTGTTAATTATGAGTTGTTTTTCTTTGTCATAAATGAGTAAGTCCCATTTTGACTGATAAATCATACTGATAAGATCCCAAAGATTCTTAGCAACCACTGCAAACTCTCCATATGGTGCCACTTTGTTGACTGTATGATGTTTGATATGTTTTCTGATCCTTTTCAGAGAACAGACAATATTGGAAATGTTTTCACTCCCAAATAAAGACAATGCTTAACACACTCCATCACATAAATTTGGATCCAATGGCTGACCATTGCCATAATTCAATATAGTTAATCCTAAGCCACTTAGCACAGATATATTGATGTTTCAAGGATCAGGCATGAGTATGCCTTGAGGCTGAACATGTATGTTGGGTAAGGCTTGAACAGGAGTGTCAAAACTTTAGTTCATTGACAATTCCTCCAACCCTTCTAGGTTAGAGAACAAGTTAGTAAATGTTGACAATCTTTGCTTGTTGTTCAACTGTTTTGGTTTCATGTTTGACTTGCTTGCAGTGATAAAGGTAAAAGAGAACAAAGAGTATATTACTATTTCCTATGAGTGCTAACCATACTAGATAGTGGTAGGAGAAAAGAAGCATGATTAAAAAGTAATGAGATGACTTAACAAATTTTTATATGAATTCTAATATTTGTTATATCTTTTACATTTATGAAGAATGTGCTGTCTTGTTTTGATTAGATATGATTTACATGATTAGTTAAAATTTTCTCTTGGAAAAAATTTCAGATAATATTTCCTTATAGAGGTATGATTTGTAATTGCTCTAGTTGCTCTTGTATATTGTCATATACCAAGTCCACCTATCTGAAAAATACATTCCTATAGTAATACTACCTTTTCCAACATCTACTATACAAAGTCTGTCTTCTACAACAGCCATATTTCTTGCAACATGTCCTAATGTAACAATCTGGATATTCTATCTTTCATGATAAGGATACTCTTATCCAACTCAGTCTTCTATGACAGAGTCCTCACTCTTATCAGTATCTTATCACTGAAACCTCCACTTGGGGTAATAGGGGCTATACCACTGAAACCACAAGTATCTCCTATATTATATACTTATATATAAGACTAGTAGTTATACTATAATTTGCTAGTCTGATAATTGACAAAAATAACTCTTATTGAACTCAAATCCTGGTGTTTAATGGTAATATACAAATTAGCACTCATTTCCATCTCAGACTTCTTCTTTTTATCTGAAGTTGCAATCATATAGTAGACAAACAGTACAGTATATAAGCTGAAGCTAAGGTTGTTCCACAAGTCTACATATCTTTGAGCTAACCTTGTAGACTTTCACCTCTAGTATGGACTGTGCCTAATAGTATTATTAGATTCCCAAGTTTGCTATTGCTTCTGAGCAGTTCTGTCTGCAAAATTCTCTGTTGTAGTTCTGTTTGCAAAATAATATTTTCACACTTTAAGTCCAAAATGGCTTTCTCTCACTATAACTCTTTTACCCATTTAGAGTCAACTCTAGTCCCACTGCTTAGAACACTATTCAAACTATTTTGTGTTTCAGTGACAATCTCTCTGAGGAATATCCACCAAATGCTCTATGATGATCAAGATATATTTATCAAAGAGGCTGATTATCTTCAAGGTCTCCATCTCATACTATCTGACCTGGTCAGACAGTTTTGCCTGCCACTGGCCCAAGTATCATCCCTGCAGACAATGATCCTAATTGGGAGAATGCTCCCACTACTAATCCTGTTACTAATCTAATATTTAATAGATTTACTTCTTTCACTCACTCACAGTCAAAACCTCATCAAAGCAATAATACTAATGAAAAGTTAGCTGATGTACTCAGTTGACTTGCAAATACACTTAATGCTAATCAAACTCCTAGTCCCAATACTAATACTAAAAGAACTAAAGTCTATATCCCTAACATCTTTAGTGGTATTAAGCCTGACAAGCTTAATAATTTCTTATTCCAATGTTATCTCTACTTCTGTACCAACTCTATGCAATTTGGCATGGACATTGTGAAAATTAACTTTGCAATGACCTACCTCACTAGAGTAGCCTAGGACTGATTTGAGGTAGGTCTTAACTAGGAAGACTAGGACATTCTGTAAGACTGGCTCTCTAATCAGAATCTCTTTGTTAACAAGCTATGTTAATATTTTGGTCTCTCAGATTCTGTCAGTAAAGTGGCCTCATCTGCTAAATTTCCTCAATCATTGATCAGAATTACCTTAATAAAATTCTATTCTAAGTTCTAGTTGATTCTAGGTTTATATTAGGATTGAGAGAAGTGGACTTAGTTTTTCTCCTATTTTCTTTCTTATTTTATTTTTATTTTCGATTATTTTTCTATTTTCTATTTTTAGTACTTAGGGTTAAGGTTAAAACCCGTGAACACAAGAAGAAAGGCATGAAAGGATAACATCATACAACATGTGTAACATATGTTAGTCTTAAGATACACATATGGCTATTTAGGGCAGGCTAGAAGTACTCAGCACAGACTAGGTGTCTCTAGTATATAAGATAGACAATCCTGTACAGAGTTCTCTATTGAGTTCTCTTATGTTACCCAATACAAGGTTACCTCATAATCTCACTCTAAGAATCTTAAGTTATAATAGTCTACTTATTGTTTTATAGACTCAAAATTTGTGAATACTTACTATCTGAAGACATCTGCAACTTCTTCAGTTGCTCTCTACTTGTTTAATGGTTCATCAAATAGTACCATCTTCAAAATTGCTAACCTGCCCATAATCTTTTCCACCAGTGATTATATAACTCTGGACTTTTATATCACTTTACTTGATTCTTTCTGCTCTTTGGTTCTTAGATATAACTAGTTTGCCAGATACAATCCACTGATTAACTGGATAAATGGGTTAATAAACTTCTGTTCATCTTTGTGGGAAAATCTTGCTCCCTCTCACATTGTGACCAACACACTATTGGCATCTCTGTTATCTCTTGATATCTCTCTGCAATCATTGGAATCTATAGTTTCCATACCTATATCTAAGATCACTGTGTTTAACTCTGAGTAACCTAACATTACTATTATTGGTGCTGCAGTATTCTTGTGAGCATCAAAACTTCTGGGCTTTAGCAACTTTGAACTTTGTCTTTGCTTTTTGGATATTTAGGCTAACTTTGCAAAACTTGCAGAGTCTTCTGACCTTTCCAATGTTTCTTCTGAGTATCATGAATTTGCTGATGTTTTTAGCAAAACCAAAGCTGAAGTCCTTACTCCTCATCATTCTTATGACTTCCAAATCAATTTGAAAGAAGATGCTCAATCTCCAGTTTGCCCTATATACTATTTTTTGGCATCTGAACAAGAGGCTCTAAAGGAATTTATTAAGGAAAACCTCAATATAGGTTTTATCTAACCAACCTCCTCTTTACATGGTATACTAGTCCTATTTGTTAAGAAGAAAGATGGTTCACTATGCCTTTGTGTTGACTTCCACAGTCTTAACTATATTTCTAAAAATAATCATTATCCACTCTCACTCATCTCTAATCTGCTAGACTCACTTTGTAAAGCTTAAGTGTATACAAAGATAGATCTTTGCTATAATTACCACTTGGTTTGCATAGCTGGTGGTGATAAACGAAAGACTGCTTTTAGAATATGTTATAAATTATATAGGTAGTCTATAATGTCTTTTAGTCTTACCAATACTTCCATCACCTTTCAGTAATTTATGAATGACCTCTTCTCTAATCTTTTGGATGTTTATATCATGATTTATCTGGATGATATACTCATCTACTCAAATAACATATATAAACATCACTGGCATATGAAAGAAGTACTTAAGTGTCTCTACAAGGCTGGTCTTTATGCCAAAGCAGAGAAATGCAAATTTTACTCCAAGTTTGTAGAGTATCTAGAATACATCCTTTCTTCTTTTGGTCTTACCATGTCCAATGACAAAGTGAAGATTATTTAAGACTGGCTAAAGTCCAAAAAAATCAAGAATATTCAATTCTTCTTAGATTTCACTAATTTCTATTGCCAGTTCATCTTCAACTATTTGGACATTGTTATTCTATTAATATGCCTGACCCAGAAGAGCATTCTCTGGAAGTTTGACTCCTCTTGTCATGATGCTTTCAACTCTCTCAAGAAGGCATTCACCTCCACTCCTATTCTCACTCATTAGATTTCTGATGCTCAACTTATTATGGAAACTGTTGCTTTGGACTATACTCTCACTGCAATTATTTCCATTGTTAATGAAGAAAATGAAGTTTATCTGGTCACTTTTTACTCCTGTACTTTTACTGCAGCAGAGTTGAACTATGATACACATGACAAGGAATTACTTGCCATTTTTAAAGCTTTCAAAATTTGACAACACTATTTAGAAGGTCTAGCCTATCCCATTAACATTGTTATGGATTATAAAAACCTTGAGTATTTTTATACTACCAAGGTATTGACCCAGAAGCAAGCATAGTGGTCTAAGTACCTTTCTCAGTTCAACCTTGTCATCAGATTCCATCCTAGTCATCTTAGTACCAAACTGGACACTCTTACTAGACAGTGGGATATCTACCCAAAAGAGAGGAATACTGGCTACATCATAGTCAATCTTCACAACTTCAAACCAATCTTTACTCAAGAACAACTTTCAGCCTCCATACAAGCTACTGTCCTCCTCTTTTCTTCTCTTTGTATAGTTATAGTTGTTGATCTGGATATCCTATACTAAGATATTCTTTTAGCTCTCTCTAGTAATCCAATTGCTACAAAATACATCTTCACAGATGGCCAATAGTCTATGGACCCAAATGATTTTCTTTTTCTGGATAACAGAATCTATATACTAGCCATTAGTAATCTTTACACATGTGTTCTCTAGTATAATCATAATCACATCCTTACTAGACACTTTTGTCAAAACAAAATACTGGAATTAGTTTACCATAGATACTCCTGGCCTAGCCTTCATGCTGATATACAATAATTCTGCAAGTTCTACATCACTTGTATACAATCCAAGCCATAACATCACAAGCCATATAGATCTCTCAAACAACTTCCTATCCCTGAATGACTATGGAACTCTATTTCTATGGACTTCATCAAGAAACTCCCATCATTCTCCAAATTTGATATTATCTTAGCTATAGTCAACTGGCTCACCAAGTAGGCAATCTTTATCCCTGCCCATAACACTATCACATCTGTTCATTCTCCATATGTTCTCCAAATATGGCATTCCTTTCCATGTCATCTTTGATAGAGGCTCAGAGTTTATGTCAAACTTCTTCTATTCTTTAGGCACTGCTCTGGACATGTGGCTTCACTTCACTTTAGATTACCACTCTGAAAGTGATGGACAAACTGAACACACAAATTAGATCCTTGAGCAATATCTTCATGTATATTGTAATTACTAGCAAAACAACTGGTCTGAACTTCTACCTCTTACAGAGTTTGCTTACAACAATACTCTGAATACTACTACCAGTGTCTCTTCATTCTTTGCTAATAAGGAATATCATCTGAACATCACTGTTCACCCTAAATATGATATTGCTTTCTTCTAAGCCTGTGACTTTGTTGTAGACCTCAATGAATTACAGAGTATCCTTAAAGCTGAAATCTCTGTGGCCCAACAGCATCATCAGAAATCTGCTAATGTGTGATATTTCCCTACTCCTGATTTCAAAGTAGATGACAAAGTCTTTATCAAGGCTCAGTTTTTCTGAACTATTCAGCCTTCAAAGAAACTCTCTGAAAAATATCTTAGATCCTCTGAAATCATTGCTTAGCCTGGTACACCATTATTTACTTTCTGTTTCCTAGAGTTTATGTGCTCTATCTATCTAGTTTTCCATATGTCTATACTTGAATCTACCATGTTCAAATCTTTCTCTGAGAGAACCCAATCAGTCTCTGCTCCAGTTATCATTGACAGGGAACCCAAATATGAAATTTCTTGAATAGTAGACTCCAAAATCAATTACTGATGGGCATGCAAGCTTCTGTATAAGGTGATCTGGCTAGGATATAGAGACACTAAAGACAAGTCTGAGTAGATTCCTATATCCAAACTCACTTATACTACTGACTTGGTATTCAATTTCCCTATCATATATCCCACCAAGCCCAGTTCACTCTCTTTGCCCTAATCACACTATTGTACTTGCCCTCTTGGAGTTGCTGCAGGTACTCTATTTACTTTCTTTTGTCTTCTTCTTCTATAAGCCTCTGCTTTTCAGCCTCTTTCTTCATCTTGGCCACCTTCCTTGCCTTCTGAGCAGCACACTCAATGTGACAGGCCTCTGCTGCCTTCTTCAATTGGGCCTAGAGATGTTACTCTTCTTTGTGCCTTCTTTGTATTTTATGGTACTGCTCTTCAAGCATCTTCACATTATTTTGGGAGATATTGGAAGGAATTGGGAAAGACATGATAATATAGAAAAAAGGTAAAGTAATTTCCTTTTTTTGTTTATATATTGTTGACCTAGGCACTATTATAGGATTCTTTAGATAAACTTAATAGATTTTTGAAAGCTCAGTCCTAAGAGGGGGAATACTATCATATACTAAGTCCACCTATCCAGAAAATATATTTACATGGTGATACTGCCTTCTCCAACATCTACTATACAAAGCCTATCTTCTATGATAGCCATCTTTCTCATAACACATCCTAGAGGTAGTGATGCAATTATCTAGATATTCTGTTTTTTATCATAGGAATACTTCTATTCAACTTGGTCTCCTATAGCAGAGTCCTCACTCCTATTAGTATTTCACTATTAAAACCTCTACTTAAAATGATAGGAGCTATACCACTGAAACCTCAAGCATCTTCTATATTATATACTTGTATATAAGACTAGTAGTTATACTGTAATTTGCTAGTCTGATAATCAATAAAGATAACTCTTATTGAACTTAATCTCTGGTATTCAATAGTAATATACTAATCAGTACTCATTCCCATCTTGGACTTCTTCTTTTCATCTGAAGTTGCAACTATGTAGCAGACAGATGATGTAGTATATAAGCTAAAGCCAAGGTTATTTTATAAGTTTATATATCTCCAAGCTAATTCTTGTAGACTTTCACCTCCAGTGTGAATTGTATCTGATATATATAGAGAATTCAAGTAGCTGAACTGCTTGATCCAAGAATCCCCTTTTATATAGGAGAGAGCAATTATATTAAATTCATTGTTTAAGAGTTCTAAGAAATGATTTTCTTTGAGATCAGATACCTAGAATATCATTTGCTAATTTCTGATGATATTGTCACATTCCTCTTTTTTGCTAAAATCCCATGGTGGTGTTTTATATGAGAAGATGGGGACAAGGTTGAATTTTTTTGTATCTTTGTTGACTGATGTATGATAAGACTATTTAGCATTGCTAGGACAGTTCTAGAAATTAATTGAATTCTGAATGTGTTTTTTAAGAAAAACTTTGAGTTCTTGTGATATAGCTATTGATTGTAATTGATATAGATGATATGTAAAATCAAAAATACACTTTGCTAAATAGATAGCATCAGTGATGATTATAATGTGAGATACTTTAAGAATTTGAACAGCTTGATCAATTTTATATTGGATGGCAAATAATTCAGTCTTGGTTGATGTTATGTTGACAGCATAGTGAATGGTTTTCTTGATATCATTACTATTATAATGAATATGTAATATTGATATAGCAACATTGTTTTTAATACTTACACCAGAGATTGTAACAACAGAATATGGATCCATTATGGCATTTTCAAAGATTTCATCAAGATTACAAAGATGAACTTTTTTGTGAAAATGTTAATTAGTCTGAATCTAGGGAAAAATTCATAGTTAAGAGAATTGAATGATAGAAAAACTTCATTGAGATGATTATTAGTGTTAACTATGGAGCTCTTGATTTTTTGCCATTGCTTGGTAGTCATGTTTTCCAAGAAAAGACAATATGATGGAGAATTCTTTGTATGTCTGTTCTCTAAAAGTAAGTTTATCACATGATTTGATAATAAAGAAGCAGTTTAAAGTTAATGTCTACTGCTGATTTTCTGAAAATGTAAATAGATGGGAATAAAACTGGTAATAGTCTTAATTTCCCAAGTAGATAATGTACAAAAAGCATTCATGATCCAAATGGCAGCTTTTCATTGTATTTTTTAAAGTTCTTTGAGAGAATACAAAAGTGGAATGTTTTTGAAGAACTATAAAGAGAATTTATAAAGTACAATAGAAAGAACACATGTTTTATAGAAAAGTTGTTTGTGATGGAGAAGCAATCTCCAAGTCAGGTTTTCTAGTATTTTCATGCTCTTGACAGTTGAAAGATCTTTGTTGAAGTAGAAATGAATATATTGATAGAAAAACAATTTTATATTGAAAATAAACCCAAGGTATCTTCAAGTATCCTTTAGCTGTAAGATAGAACCTCTAATAGTACTGAGGTTCAGCAGAGAGGATTTGAAGTTTCCATACTGTAACGACCTTAAGCTTGAGCTCAGGTTGCACTTAGGCAAAGACTTGAGGAAGTATAAGGGATTAGATAGAAGTGGTAAAGCGTAAGGATACAGGAATGTATCTACGCCATTTATACTAGTTCATAAGTCCACAACGAGACATACATGAGGACGAAAACATGAAGAGACTGCAAGGATGAAGCAAGGTAACAACACCTTCTGCATGAGGCGCTGACTGAGACTACATGTGGCACAGCCGATCATATCGTCATACCCTTTACCCATGTCCATGTTGTCTCCAGAAGACATCAATCGTAACACATACAATCTTGAAAAATAGAATACTTTGGATTTTCTGTGTTCAATGATGAGCCCAAACTGATTAAAAAGAAAAGAAATAATATTGTAACTACAAAAAAGCATAGAATTTGTTTTTTTAAAGGTTTTTTCCTGTGAAATAATAAGTCTATTGTCTATAAAAGAAAGAAATGAGATAGGAATATTGAGATTTTTTGTTCTTTTTTTTGAAGATATGAAATATGGATGAGATATATAAAGTAGAAAGAATAGGAGAAAGAGCAGAACACTGTCCTATACCTACATCCATGCCAAAAGAAAAGAGATAAAATTGTTCTACAAATATTGAGTTTTCTTACCAATTAAATGATTAGAAAAGAAGAAAGAAATTTTTGGATTGAAACCTACTTTATTCAGGATTAATAAAAAAATATGATGATTAAGCAATGGGAAAAAGTATGCAATGTTGAAGGCTAACCTACTCATTTGAAGACCTTTAACCTATTCATAATGAATAAGATGTGTAAGAAGAACATCTGTATCTGTAGTCAAGTGATATTTAAGACCACCTAGTTGATTAGGGTGGACAAAATTTGCTTTGATGGATTGATATTGTAGTCTTTCACCAATGACTTTTTCAATAAGTTTTTCCAATATATTAAGGAGAATAATAGGGCAGAATATTTTTGGGGAATTATAAGCCATTTTATTTGGCTTAGAGATAATGATTAAGGATGACTTCTTGAAGTGAGATTGCCAGTGTTCTATATTGATGCAAGTATTAGCAATATTAATGATATAGAGAAGATATTTATTGTCCTCTATGACAACTTTCAAATGTTTCCATAACATATGATCAGGTTCTGGAGCAGATAAATTATTACATTTATTAATGGTACTTCTAAAATCTTCTTTGGAGAAGGGTGGCCAATCTATGGTAGGTTTTATTGGAAATTCATTCAAAAAGCTTTGATTTATTGGTTAATTTTGAGCTGAGTTAAATGTTTAGTATAAGGTCTGCTATAACTTATTAAGTTTAATGCAAGAACATTTGTTATATTGTAATGCTTCAATTGTTGGCAGTTTTTGCTTTTTAACCCAATTTATGAGGTTCTATAGTCTTTTGTTTCTCAATGCAATTTCTTGAATTTTATCATTGAAAAACAAATGTTTGGTCTTCTTAACAATCCTTTGAAAGTCCTCTAGTCCTCAATCATCATAGAGAATCTGTATTTGGTCAGTTTATCATTACACTCCCTATTCTACCATGCTTTGGAATATTTAGTGATATTGACATATTAAAAAAATTTATACCAAATAGATTCAGAAATTCTTATATATTCTTGAACTGTAGTTTCAAGAGTTTCTTTGTCTAGTATGCTTAAAGTGTTAATATTTTCTATTGTATTTGTAATTTCAAAGACAAACTT
>JAJOHK020001131.1:0-15760 GCA_022457215.2 Leucocoprinus gongylophorus | reverse complement strand
CATTAATTTACATCAATTATTCTTATTGATAACTACTCATCACCTATCATCATTATCTCCTTATACTGAATCTCTGAAACACCACTAAGTTCAAGTATCATAACTAGTAAGTAGCTTATTTGTGATAGAAGGGGAATTAGGTTATTCCTCAAGAGCAACAGAGTCACAGGAATGGATGATAGGATCACAGCAATCCTAGCCTGTCTCAGAGGAGGTATAGCAGAAATTTATGCACAGAAGAAGCTTGACAAGCTAGACAAAGGAACTGGTACCTAGAATTGGGAAGAATTTGTCTACAAAATCAAGAACACGTTCAGCGACAAGACAAAGGCAGCAGATGCCAAATGGAAGATAGAGACATTCAAGCAAGAGAAGAAAAACATTGCAGACTTCATGATCGAGTTCGACATATTAGCTATAAAAGCAGACACAAATGAGTTACATGCCATCTTTTTATTGAAGAAAAATATACAACAGGACATTATTAAGACAATATTAGGATATCTACTTATAGCAATGCAAGAGTCACTCAAGAAGTGGAAGATAGCAATAACATCAGTTGGACAAGGATATGAGTCTACAGAGAGACATCACAATTACAAGACAGGTACTGGAACAACATATGGAGGACGAGGACAACCAATGGACATTGAAAGGTCCAATGATAACTTCAAAGACAGAAAGCCAAAGTGCTTTAACTGCAACAAGTATGAACATATGGCAAAGGAATGTCAAGCAAAGAAGAAAAAACGAGAAACCAGGAAGTGTTTCAAATATGACAAGAAAGAACACATTGCCAAAGACTACAAAGGAAAGCAGATAATAAAGAATAGAAAGGTTCAAGAAGAATCAGACAATGAAGATGATAAAAAAAGAGGAGGGTTTTGGTAATGATCTCAAGTAGGCGCGGTACAAGAGATCTCCCATGTAAATTCCCATAACAAATATATTATTCCAAATTGCTGAAGCAGCAAAGGAAAAAGGGAATTAAACATGCAAGCAGAAGTGAAGACAAAACAACACTTCTTTTTCTCTTACCACCATCTTGTATGGTAGTGCCTATTGGAAAGTCAGCAAATATATTTCCTTTTTCTTCAACAAACTTCAGCTCTTCAACTACGGCATTCAACATCAATACCTCTTTACCATCTATGTCTACTGCAAATGACATAGGGATGGACATTCAGTCAGGACAAGTTCCTACTAACAATCCTGAGGTATGAGGGAGAAACCTTGTGTTTTCTGTCAATATTTCTAGAGAATCCTTGATGGCTTCCTCTGGACGGCCAACCCCTTACCACAAAAGAATGGATATGGACATAGAACCTGTCCCCACTATCCAAAATCCCAGCATGGAATGTCTTGAGTTATCTTATGAGGCAGAGTAAGAAAAAGAATCAAGGGTTGGTATGGCGGCTAACCACCAGGAAACCTCAAGGCCTCAGAACATTAACAATGAGGCATTCCCATCTCATGCCCACCACGAGGATGATGTCATCAACATCCAACTCCCATACGATCCCTAAGCCCCAACTGAACTAAAGATATGGAGTGGATCTTTCCACCCCATTTCTCTTTATGGATCTGTCGAACATTTCACATCAGACTCCAAGAATATCAAGGTCACCCTTAATTTCTTGGCCAAATATATTCAAAATAAATAAGTCAGCGGTGGTAAGGTAAACAACCTCAACGATTTCGATGGCATAGGCGATGCCATTTGGAACTTCATTTCAGTGGTATACGAAGCTAGATGGGATGCGTTATATAGTGATCAAAAATCTAATATGCTCAGGGCTAAAATTTCTTCAAAATTTACCCCAAGAATTCCACTGACTAATGGCAATAATAAGAAGAAGGTTCTAAAATCAGTCCCAGTCACCATCAATAAAGCTCCACTCCTTCCCCCTTTACCGGCCAAATCCAAGAAGGAGATCAATGTCATCTCCAAATACTTCCAACCCTCGAAAACCACTGTCAAGAACAATGCTCAAAGGTCTAATGTCAACTCAGGAATATTTTATACCCAGGCTTCCAAATCTTCAATCAACACGAATGAGATTTGAAAATCAAAGAAACGTTCCCCTCCCTAAATACCCAAAAAATTGAGCAGGTCAACAACATTGTCAATGGTCAAAACAAGCTGAAACCTCACATCAGGATGACAACTAAAGGTCTATCGAGAAAACAAATTATCATCCCCATGAGCGACGACAACATCTCTTCCTTCACAAAGAACTCCACCCTTCACATTGCTAACATCAATAGGCTACTACATAATGCAAAAACTGAAGTTTTAGTTGATTATATTCACTCTGACAACTCGGGCATTACCATCATCACAAACAAAGTCGCCCAACAATCCGACATGTCAATTATTGACCAATATGTCAAGAATTCCAATGATATCAACTCCCTCTAAGTAGAAGATTCTCACCTACCCAAGTCGAAATCTTACTTGAAAATTATTGGCATCCCATTCTACCCCCATTCAAACTCACAAGAAAAACTCACCTCGACTGATATTGAGTCTATCCTCAAACAAAACCACATCTTTGACAATATTTCTCTCACATCAAAACTGAGAGTAATCAAAGTATCTCCAAAATCTGACATGGCCATTGTCTAGATAGACATATGAGACATGCAAAGTGGCAGTAGTACTAAAATGCTAATCAATAGGTGCTTCAACATTGGCAACTACATTATAACCATTAGGGGAGCGAACATGAACCCTGGCATTTCCCAATGCAAAAATTGCTGGAAATGGTGACACTCAACTTTCTCATGCAGAATACAAGGTACCAAGTGTGTTAAATGCAATAGCCTCCACAAATCCAAACATCATAGGGAATTTGGTTGGTGTTGCAAGGCAAACACCAAAACTAACCCACCTAGATTAGAAACAAAGAAAGGCGAACCGTGCCCCCATGCGTTCAAATGTTCTAATTGCAAGGGAGATCACCAAGCCGACTCCAACCATTGTCCGTTCTGGAGGCATTGATTCAATAGAGAATGGCATGTGAAAAAATACGCTGAGATCCGTGAAAACAGGTTGCAATCAATTTGTTCTGAGGGGAACAGTAGGTCTAACCAATGATTGTGCGAAATCTCAAAATTCTTTCACAAAATGTTTGCAAGAACTCACTCGTCATCAACACTATCCTCGAAACTCAAAACCATTTTGATATCATTTTAATCCAGGAACCACCTTGGTCTGAAATTTACAAAATTCCAAGTACTACGAGTTGTGATGGAGAACCCCTCATGGGAACCTGCCACTATCCCAACTGGATTGCATTTGCAAGAACTCCTTCAAGTGGTAATGATTTTCCAATAGTAATTACTTATATCAACATTTGCCTCTCATCTCTTCATTTTCTTCTTTGTAAAGACATTTTTAACCATCACAACATTAGTCTTATTTCTTTTATTAACAATGATGTTTGTCACTATATTCTGAATGTTTACTCCGACTCGTCTCACTCGGCTTTAAAGTATCTTAAGGATACTGAAGTCAATATTAATAACGACCTTCTTATGACGGGCGATTTTAACATCAGAGATAGTTTATGGGATCCCTCTTTCTCTTTTCACTCTTTAATTAGCAATGATTTAATCATGATAGCAGACTCTTTTGATCTTGCCCTATCCTCCCCGACTAATTCTGGCCCCACCAGGTTCTCAGACACAGTAGGGGAGTCCAACTCTGTTATTGACCTAATGTTCCTTCGATATGGATCTACGGAACTAGACAACCATTCCATCCTCCCTGACTCTTGCCTATCTTCAGACCATGCACCTCTCTTGATCGACATTCCTATTTTCAATGAGATCATCTATACGTCCAAACTCACAATCAATCCTAAAAGCAAACAAGAAACCGAGTTCATCAAGGACGTTATTTTGAACTTTAAAACAATAGACACATCCAATATTGAAGACATCAAAAAACTGGAACAAGTAGTCAACCTACTCAGATCAATTGTTGGTCAAGCATGGTCAAAAAACACAAAAAAATCAAAAGTCTCTAAATACTCCAAACAGTGGTGGTCAGAATCATGCAGTCAGGCTCTCAACACCTACAGGACAGCAAGAAGTCTTAAAAACTGGAAATCATTCAAAAAGACTGTCAAAGACACCAAGCGATCTTTTTTTGACAAAAAAATTCAAGAAATCGCAAATAAAAGTTGAGGCCCATGGGAGCTGATGAATTGGGTCAAGAAAAGGAAGCTCCCAGCGACTGAAGCAATCAAACTCAATGATTGTCCATGTTTCACTCCTGAAAGCTTATAGAACGCCCTTCATAGCTCTTTCAATATGGCACTTCACCGTCAAGTTGACTTCAGCATTCTCAATGAAGTAGCATGCAAACTATCTCAAGGATGGAATCCATTCTCCAGATATGAGTTTAAATCAGTAATTAGCAAATGCAAGGACTCATCTTCACCAGGACCTGATAAGTTAACGTGGCGTTACTGGAAAATCATTATCGCAAACGATGATTGTCTATCTAGAATCATCAACATCGCTGACACTTGCATTGACTTAGGTCATTGGCCAAAATACTTTAAAGTATCTACCACGATCGTCATACCCAAGCCAAACAAATCATCGTATAATCATCCGAAAGCCTTCCGCCCTATTGTCCTTCTTAACACTCTCGGCAAACTCATAGAAAAATTAATTGCTGAAAGACTTCAATTCATAGTCATGTCCAACAACTTTATCCATCCAAGTCAGCTAGGTGGCTTGAAATTCAAATCTACTGCTGATGCCAGCATTGCTCTCACCCATATCATTCAATCAGGATGGGCCAGGGGAAGAGCCACTAGCTTTCTGGTCTTTGATATCTCCCAGTTTTTTCCATCACTAAATCATCGACTCCTCGTACTCATTCTTGAGAAAGCCAGATTAGACTCTAAAGTCATGGCTTTCTTTGCGAACTATCTGATACAAAGAAGTACGAAGTACCTTTGGAACAATCTCTCATCCCCTTTGTTGGAAGTCAATGTCGGAGTCAGTCAAGGATCTGTGCTATTACCCATCCTTTCCACTTTATATCTTTCACCGTTTCTTTACATTCTTGAAAATAGGTTCAAAAATCTCAATATTCCAATTTCTATTCTCTTGTTTGTTGACGATGGTCTTCTTATTGTCCAGAACAAGTCCTTCATCATTTCCAACTCGCACATTTTTTGCAGTTATAACATTCTCTCTAAACTTCTAGATAGTTTTGGTCTTGCCATTGAACACTCCAAAACTGAAATTTTCTATTTTAGCAGATCCCAGAGTGTCTTCAACCCTCCCTCTCTCGATCTTTCTCCACTTGAAGGACTAATATTATGACCCAAGGATTTGTGGAGATACTTGGGATTCATTTTCAATTACAAGCTTTCCTTCCACAAACACATCAACCACTACACTAACAAAGCCTTATCAACAGTCAAGTGTATGAAGCTCCTGGGAAATTCATCACAAGACATTAGCCCACTCCAAAAACGACTTCTCTACAGATATTGCGCTCTTCCAATAGCCCTATATGGCTTCTAGATGTGGTATTATAACAAGGCCATGATATCTTACCATATGAAAATCCTCACCAAGATGCAAAGAAGAGCCGCTGTCTGGATTCTAGGAGCTTTCAAAACATCTCCTTTAGAAGGTATCAAAGCCATTGCCGGCATCATACCAATAAGATTCTACCTTCAAAAAATCATAAAAAGATCCCAAATTCGCCCTCTCAAACTACCTGATAATCACATCTTGAAACACCTCATGGATGACCATCCTCCTCGATCCAACTCAACAAACTCACTCAACATTGGATCACTAACCAACCATCAAAGATCCTTAACCAAAGGTCATCTCATCAACTCGAGTATCAAATCCTATGGGATCGTCCCATCTTTTTCTCCTTTGGACCCTGAATTTTCTCTAGGACATTGTATTATTGACAATTTTTCTAATTGTTTTTCTTTTAATTTAGTCAATAAAAAAGAAAAAGAAACTAACAAGATTCACACTTAGGAACTCGACAAAATAGTTCTATGCAATGCTTCTCTTCCCAATACTGCCCTCATAATAACCGATGCTAGCATCAAGAACAATATCGCTATGTCCATCTCGCACATCCATTCAGTGAACCACTCTCTAATCAAAACAGTTCATCACACCTCATTTGTTATAAGTTCAGAGGCAGAGCTGTTCGCTATCAGATGTGGTATCAACCAAGCATGTTCCTTTGCCAATGTCTCCAAGATCATCATCATAACAGACTTTATTCATGTGGCAAGGAAAATTTTCAACAGCGACTCTCACCTCTTTCAAATTCATGCCATTGCTATCCTTAAAGAATTGCGAAAGTTCTTCATCTCTAGTGACGCAAATTCCATCAAATTCTGGGAGTGCCCAAGTAAACTCAAATGGAGATTCCATCACAATGCCAATAAAGACTCCAAATCCTTTATGGTAACACCTTCTTATCCATGCAAAATCTCTTGGGACTTTTGCAAGAAATCGGATAGTGATGACATCATCAATCAGTGGAAGATGACATTTCAAGCGTCTGAGGGGAAAGGCAAACAATTTCTCGACCTCTTAGATGACAATCTTAATGCTACTGAGCCGTCTTATACCCAAGGAGGTCCGTGGCTTCAAATGTTTGGCCACTCCAACTCGCTATGTGCCTGCACTATTAGAGCAATCACCAACCACGCTCCTATTGGAGAGTATAGGTTACAATTTTTCCCAAGCTTGGACTTTTCGTGTCCATATGATAACTATCCAATCGAGTCGAGAAGACATATTCTTCATGAATACAAAAGATTCAATGGGTATTGGAATCCTAGAAGAGATACGCTGAAGCATTTTGTCATGTTCTTGATCACCAATCCAAATGCCTTTGCATTCGATATCAATTAACTTTTCCTCTAAGTAGACCTTAGATACTTTCTTTTCTTTTCTTTTTCTTTTGATTAGTTCTCTTATCTTTCTTTTTCACTTCTTTTCTACTCCCTAGTCCCCTGTTAGTTTGTGTCCCATATATGTAGTTACGAAAGTAGCCACCACGGTCTATCTCCATGCACCGTGTAATAAATTGTTGATTTTTTTTAAAAAAAAAAAGTGAAGACAAAGAACAGAAAGAAACTCAAGGTCAAGGCATTGGTAGACTCTAGATGTACATATACAGGAATTGATGAACAACTGGTCAAAGACAAAAGAATCCAGATGAAGCTGATAAACTTCTCATTTGAAGTTTTCAATGCAGATAGAACAAAGAATGGAGAGGTGACCAGGATGGTGCCTCTAGAAATCAAAATCAATGGCCACAAGGAACAGTTAGAAGTAGCTGTAATAGACTTAGATGGAACAGACATGTTTCTAGGTTATGACTGGCTAATCAAACATAATCCAGAAGTCAATTGGAAAAATGGCACTATCAAGTTTACAAGATGTCCAGAATAGTGTACAATGAAATACGAGAATATTAGGTTCAAAACTAGGAGAACAAAGGACAAGAATACTATAGAACAGAACAATGGCAAAATTGGCAAAGAACTGGATAAGACAAACCCAGAGGACTTACTAGACTATATTCAACCCTTTACTCATTTGTTCAACAAAAAGAAATTCAAAAAACTACTAGAAAGATGTAAATGGGATTACGAAATAAATTTCATGGAAGAAGCTCCAAAGAAACTGAATACCAAGGCATACAAAATGACAGTAAAGGAAGAAGAAGCTTTGAATCAATGGTTGGATGAACAACTCAAAGTAGGTCTAATAGTAGAATCAAAGTCAAAATATGTAGCACCATGCTTTTATATTCCAAAGAAAGACGGTTTATTATGGCTGGTTCAAGATTATAGGAAACTCAATCAGGTCACAATAAAAGACAAGATGTCATTGTTTCTAATTGGAGAGATGATTGACAAACTCAAGGAGGCGAAATACTTTAACAAATTGGACCTGATTTGGGGATACAACAATGTCCAAATCAAGGAAGAGGATGAATGGAAAGCTGCATTCCTAACTAACAAGAGATTATTCAAGCCACAGGTCATGTATTTTGGATTATGCAACTCACCAGAAACATTCCAAAGGATAATGAACAGTATTTTCCAAGAGCTACTTCATGAGGGAGTGTTGGCAAACTACATGGATGACTTTATAATACCAGCTAAAACCATGGAAGAACTAAAAAAAGGACAATCAGATTCCTAAAGATAGCTGAAAAGCACAACTTATGTTTCAAGAGGTCAAAATGCAATTTCAATATAGAGGAAATCCCTATCCTAGAAGTTATTGTAGAGAAAGGGCAGATCAAGATGGAACAAGAGAAGATAAAGGTGATAAAGGAATGAAAGACACCAATGAAGATCAGAGATGTAGAAAGCTTCCTAGAGTTTACAAATTTCTACCAACAGTTTATCCAAAACTTCAGCCACACAACAAAACTCTTGAATGAACTAAAGAGCAAGAAGGATTGGAAATGGGAAGAAGAACATCAGAAAGCATTCAAAGAACTTAAAGAGAAGATAACAAGTCAACCAGTACTAGCCTTACCCAGAAGAAAAGGAAAATTCAGAGTAGAAACAGATACATTAGGACATGCTATAGGAGGAGTACTATCCCAAGAACAAGATAGGAAATAGAAACTGATAGCATTTTTATCAAGGACAATGCAACCAGTGAAAAGGAACTACAAAATCTACAACAAAGAGCTACTAGCAATAGTAGAGGCTCTAGCCAAGTGGAAACAGTACCTACTCAATACAGTGGAAACATTTGAAATCTAGATAGACCACAAAAACTTGAAGTATTTTTGAGAACCTCACAAGCTAAATAGAAGACAAGCAAGATGGTATTTGAAGCTGTAAGATTATAACTTCACACTATGACACATTCCAGGGAAAACAAACACTAAAGCAGATATTCTTTCAAAAAAAGATCAAATTAATACAAAGGAAGACAACACAGACGTGCAACTCCTAAAGGAAGAAATGTGGTCAAGAAGAACAACAGCCAAAATTACTATGATATGAAGGAAGACAATAGCAGAAGAATGTGACATACTCAAGGAAATCCAGAAAAGTAATACTAGAGAAAAGGAGGTAGTCTAAGCATTGGAGAAACAAGATGGATTAACATAGGAAGAAGACAGAGTGGTTTACATAGAAGGAAGAATCTATGTTCCAAACAACAAGAGGATTAGAGAGGAAATTCTAAAAGAAAATCATGGCTCAGTGGATGTAGGACATCCAGGACAACACAAGATGCTGGAATTACTCAAGAGAACTTACTGGTGGCCAAAGCTAAAAGAAGATATTAAGAAATACATCCAGTGATGCTTTAAATGTCAACAAAATAAAGTTCAACACCAAAGGAAGACAGGAGAATTACATCCACTGGAAATACCACAAGGACCATGGCAGAAGATTAGCATAGACATCATTGGGCCCTTACCAAGATTGAATGAAATGGATGCCATAGTAGTCATTGTAGACTGATTTATGAAGATAATCCGACTAAAAGCAACAACAACAAATATATCATCAGAAGGAATTGCAAAAATCTATAGAGATGACATATAGAAACTACACAAAGTATCTAAGAAGATTCTCAGTGACAGAGAACCACAATTTGTATCAAAGTTCATAGAGGAATTTACAAAAGTGCTGGGAACAACAAGACAACTATCAACAACATACTATTCTCAAACAGATGGTCAAACAGAATAAATAAACCAGGAGATAGGAACATTCTTACAGCACTATGTAAATTACCAACAGGACAACTGGATGGATTGGTTAGCTGCAGCAGAGTTTCAGTATAATGACAAGAAACATGCAGCAACTAGAAGGACACCATTCAAATTAAAATTCAGAAAATACTCTTGGAAAGGAAACCTCATGGTTCAAACAAGGATTCCACAAGTAGAAGAATTCTTAATTGGAATACAGAAGAGCTGGGAACAGGTGAGGAAAGCAATAGAGGAAGTACAAGGAAACATGAAAAGGCAATTCAACAAGAAAATAAGGAACCCTCAAGGATTGAAGGTTGGTGACCATGTGTGGCTGGAAAACAAGAATATCTATTTGAATCAACTCTCAAAGAAGTTGGATAACAAAAGATATGGACCTTTTAGGATTTCAAAGGACATTGGCTTGGGAGCTTTTCAACTAGAACTTCCAGAAGGATGTATGATTCATAACATCTTCAATGAGGACTTGCTGACACGATGTGTGGAGCCAAAGTTCAAAGGACAACATGAGGAACTAGCACCTCTGCCAACAATTATTAATAAAGAAAAAGAATATGAAGTGGAAAAAGTCAGAAAGCATAGGAAACATGGAAGAGGGACACAATACCTGGTATACTGGAAGGGCTATGGTAATGAACATGACCAATAAATAGCAGAAATAGGGTTGCTTCATGCAAAAGAAGCAATTGAAGACTATTAAACAAGAGTTTTAAGTCAAAACCTATAAAGGGGGGTAAAATCCCATTTCAACAGCTCCAAGAAATCACTCAAATTCTCAAAGCACTTATACAATGTCTTCTCAAATCTCTAACAACAACAACTACTACTACACTATAGCACCTGCATTCCCAAACCCCTATATTTCCAGGAAATTGAACAACATGGACTAAGTACAAGTCATGAAGAGAGAAAGAGAAGATTGGTCAAGACTGTATCACAAGACATTGAAGGGATTGGAGACAATGATAGATGTACAAAGGATGGTGAAAGATATCAAGAAACTAGCAGAAGAAGCTAACACAATGATAACGGAGGTAGAAGATTCAGTTTTAATGGCAAGCATCAACAACCAAGTCACAAATGCCACAAATATCACCCAAATATCAGAAGACCTTCGATATCTAGTTCAAAGCAACATGGACAAATGGGCTTTCCAAATCCAGAGGATGTTGGCTGGTGAATTAGACCAATATAAAGGAAAAGACAATAGATATATGGACAACAATATTCAAGAAATATAGGAGATATATATGGAAGAAAAAAAGAAAAAAGAGAAAGGAATATTTGAAGATGAAGAAGTAATACTGGTCAAGTCATACAAGGTATCCATGATAACATCATCATTATCAAGAACAAGTTTCATAACAGATGAAATCAAAAACCTACTCAAATACATGAAGTTTATATGAATTCCATTACAAACACAAATATTCAGACTACCACCCCACTACCAAACCCTCAAATCCAGAGGAGAAAAAGACCCTACATTCTGGAAAGAAGTGGTAATGGCATTCTTGAAAAAGAAATATAATATGGAAATATCAAGAAACAAGTATCAAATCCCTATGTTCCAAGGAGGTCTACTGCACGAAACCTACTTCATAACAATTGACAACATGGAACAAATCATCATAGGCCCTAGCAAAAAGATAGTGGCCACACATATGGTAGAAGAATTAGCAGTTATAGTTTGATTCATGGGGACATGAATGCTAAAATGGGAGTATTGTTATAATTGATGCCTTCTGGAGGTAGCATGGAGAAGGGCAAAGGGTATGATAACACAATTGGCTGTGCTGTAGGTGGTCTCAGTCAGTACCTCATGTAGTAGGTGCTACAACCTTGCTTCATCCTTAATGTCTCCTCATGTTATTCACCTTATGTATTACACATTGAACTACTCTTAACCTGTATATATAGCATAGATACTATCCTGTATCCTTACGCTTTACCACTTCTATAAATCCCTTAACTCCTCTCAAGTCTTTGCCTAAGTGCAACCTAAGCTCTAGCTTAAGGTCGTAACAAGAGTTCTCTATTGAATTCTCTTGTATTAACCCAATACAAGGTTCATCTTTAAGAACTTGATTTCTATTCTAAAGACTGCTCAACACTGAGCCCTCTTTTCTCTATTCTTTATCATTCTTGACCGAAGGGCAATACCACTCTTTAGTCAAGAAGAATTACTGGACCCTAGGTATAAGTGGTATACTAGTTAGATAGGGAAAGCCTAGCCATTTAGTTGTACCAAAGCCCACTGGTGCAGATAGACATATTACCTTGTGTAGATGTGTTATATATATTGTGGCAACCACTAGACACAAGGTCCAATGATAACACAAGTAGTAAAGCTCTTAGTTAAACAATCAAGTGGGGAAAAGCACAAGAGAACTTGACAAGAAGCCTCTGCTAAATTAGAGTCCTATTTATACTGTTACAGATTAGTCTATGCTATTACCTCATATTTGCCTCACATCTTACTCAAGGCCATCATGTGTACTCCATATGCTCTGACATTATCTTCTAGATCCTTCTACCATGCTCTGGGCCTATGACATCACACCATGTGACCTGTCATGTGACTGTGGTATCACGTGCCTCTTTATTGTCCCAAAGAAAAATAAAAGAAAGAAAAAAAGAAAATCAGTCAGAAAAAATAAAAATAAAATAAAATAAAATAAAAATTGTTAGTGTTCAAGCGTTCTATAACAATATACTTTTTTCTTGTATTAACCTTGTGCTACAAGTTCACTTGTGATCTATCTATACAGAGAAATAACAGTTGTCCTTAAAGACACTGTTTAGAGTAGAATGGTTTTCTTAAATCAAAATTGTTTAGTCTCAGTAGTTAGTAGTTGAGGTAATCAGTAGACAGGGTGAGGTGAACAAGAAGAGTACCATTAGCTCTTACTGAGATTGATTCAAGTAGTAAGTATGAGTCAGAAGAGAAGTCTAGCACAAGATCTACTCTTCTCCTTTACAACTCTTCACCCCTAATACCACCATTTCTATCATCATCATCTACTCCAATTGATTTGCTCCCAGCATATAACAATATGAGTCAACATGACTTACATGCCATTATCAGGCAACAACAGGAGCAGCTTGCAGCAATGCAGACTCAACTCTAAGCAATATAAGTGGGAGAAGTAGTAGGGATTCCAAGGCCCAATACAGGGTCCAATACAGAAGTGGCAAAGCTACAAGTATTTGATGGGAGTTCAGAAAAGGTTTCAGGATTTGTTACAGCATACAAACTTGATATCAGAATAAAGATGAGAGAGAAAGCAATAGAAGAGCAGATTCAATGGATTTTGTTATATGTACAGGGAGGGTCAGCAGATGTGTGGAAGGAGAACATTTTGGAAGATTTAGAAGCAAGGGAATTGGAATATACAATGATGGGAGAATTTTTAGCAGAAATAAAAAGAGAATTTAGAGGAGAAAACAAGAAGACAGTAAAGATAGCAGAGTTGAGGAGAATAGAGCAGGGAGGAAAGACAATGGAGGAGTTTGTTCAAGAATTCAGAAGAGCAGCAAGAGGAAGTGAATATAAGGGACACCCACTCATTAAAGAATTCAAAAGAGAAATAAACTCAACTATTAGGAGAAGACTGGTAGAAGCAAAGAGGCAACCAACCTCAATTGAACAATTGTATAAAAGAGTAGTTAACTTGGACAGAAACTAAAGAGAGAGCAGGAGAGACAAAGAAAGGTTAAGAGGAAAAAGAGATACAGGGCCTCAAGTACTGAGGCAGAACCAAGAAGCACAATGGTAAGTACTGCTATAGCCTCAAGTTTGGCCAAAGAGACAAAAAAGGCCTTAGCAATAGGCTCAAACTAGCTCTACATCAATGGAAGGAGTGGAGAGGACGAGTGTGGAAATGGTACACCCTCAACAGAGGGTAGGGTTTACTTAACAAAACCCATATGCCATAGATGTGGATAGAAGGGAGAATTGGAACTATTATAATTGTGGGAGATTTGGACATTTAGCAAGAAACTGTAGGAATAGGGAAATAGAAGGAAGGATTGGGCAGGAAAAAATGTTAGAATATAGAAATGAGAACAATGGACAAAAGAGGATGAAAGGAGAAAATGGACAAGAGAATTTAAATGAGGAAGAAAATCTAATAGTCTTCAATTAGATTCTAGTAACAATAGGTTTGTAATGCTCACAAGAGCAATAGATAATATATCTTACTGCAACCTTAATAATGGAGACATGTTAAGAGAAGTTACAGTGAAAATAGGGTTAGAAAGAATTAATATGCAAGAAGGAATAACTGTGGAAGCATTATTAGATAGTGGAGCAATAGGATTAGTAATGAGTTTAGAGTTTGCAAGGAAGCATGGATTCAAGTTGAAAAGAATAGAAAGATCCATTTATGTAAGAAATATTGATAGAATATTGAATAAAGAGGGGCCAATGGAATATACAGTGGAGATAAATATTTATTATCAAGAACATAGGGAGAGAACAGAAATAGACATAATAAGAGGTCAGAAGTAGAAGGTGATCTTAGAAATGCTGTGGCTAGTACGTTACAATTCTGAGATTGACTGGAAAACCAGGGAAGTAAAGATGACGAGATGTCCAGAGGAATATGAAAAGCAATAGAGACCAAAGCAGGGAAAGTTGGGATAACAGAAGTAGAAAGAGGAAGAGAAGAAAGAAGAAGGGAAAAAATAAAAAGAAAGAAAAGAGAAAAAGGAAAAGAAACCAAGAAAGATAGAAGTATAAAAAATAGTAGAAGAATGGGAGATTTGGAATGAAGAAATAGTGGTGGCAAAGTCAGAGGAAGAAGCAAAGAGGTTAGTGCCAGGAAGATTCCACAAGTGGATTCATGTGTTTAACAAAAAGGCAAGTAAATGAATGCCCACTAGAAAGTTGTGGGATCATACTATAGATATAAAAGAAGGATTTGTGCTGAGAAAGGGAAAGGTGTACCCATTGTTGAGAGAAGAAAGAGAAGAAGTGTGTGAGTTCATATTGAAACAATTGAGAAAGGGGTATATTAGACCTTCAAAGTTGCTTCAAATGATACCAGTGTTCTTTGTAGGAAAAAAGAATGGAAAGAAGAGGATGGTGTAGAATTATAGGTATTTCAATGAGTGGATGGTCAAAAATAATTACCTCTTGCCTTTGATCTTAGATATAATAGAAAATATAGGCACAAAAAGGGTATTTACAAAGATGGATCTATGGTGGGAATATAATAACATGAGGATAAAGAAGGGAGACAAATGAAAGGCAGCATTTACTACCCCAGAAGAGTTGTTCAAACCAACGGTGATGTTTTTTGGCCTAACAAACTCACTAGTGATGTTTCAGACCACGATAAATGAGATCTTATAGGATTTTATCAATACTGGGAAGGTAGCAAGCTTTATTGATGATGTGATAATTGGGACAGAAGGAGAAAAAGAATATGATGAGTTAGTAGAAGAAGTAGTTAGGAGGTTGGCAGAAAACAATCAGTATGTAAAACTGGAGAAGTATAAGTAAAAGGTGAAAGAAGTGGGATTTCTAGAAGTAGTAATAGGACTAGAGAATATAAAAATGGAAGAGAATAAAGTGAAGGGAGTGACAGATTAGTTGACACCAAAGTGTGTCAAAGATATGCAAAAGTTTTTGGGTTTGGAAAACTACTATTGCTAGTTTATTTAAAACTTTAAAGCTATAGCCAGACCATTGCATGATATGGTTAAGAAAGATCAGAAGTGGAATTGGATAAAGAAGTAGAAAAAGGCATTTAGGGAACTGAAAGAAAAATTCACAAAGAAACTGGTATTAGCAGCACCAGATCTAGATAAAAAATGAGGATGGAAGTAAATATATCAGATTATGCTATAGGAAGGATGTTTATCACAAATAAGCTACTTACTAGTTATGATACTTGAACTTAGTGGTGTTTCAGAGATTCAGTATAAGGAGATAATGATGATAGGTGATGAGTAGTTATCAATAAGAATAATTGATGTAAATTAATG
>JAJOHK020001130.1:0-15766 GCA_022457215.2 Leucocoprinus gongylophorus | reverse complement strand
AAGAAAAAAAAAAAAGGTAGTTGAAGGGGATTGGAAAGCAGAAAAGGAAAAAAAAAGAAAAAAAAGAAAAGAAAAAAAAAAAAAAAAAAAAAAAGAAACAAGAAGAAAAGAAGTAGAAAAAAAAAAAACCAAAAAAGAAAAGGACAATAAAAGTAAAAAAAATAGCAGAGAAATAGAAGATTTGGAATAAAGAGAAAGAAGCAGCCAAATCCAAACAAGAGGTCAAGAAATTAGTTTCTCAAATATTTCATAAGTAGATCCATACCTTTGAAAAGAAAACAAGTGAGAAGATGCTAATGAAAAAAGTATGAGATTATGCAATTGAGGTAAAGAAAGTATTTGTGCTAAGGAAGAGAAAGGTATATCCATTGTCAATAGAAGAGAGAGGAGAGGTATATGAGTTTATTGAAAAACAACTAAGAAAATAGTATATATGACCTTTGAAGTCATCTCAAATAATATCTGTATTTTTTGCTAGAAAGAAAAACAGTAAGAAGTATATAGTTCAAGACTATCAGTATTTAAATGAATGAACAATTAAAAACAATTAATCTTTATCCTTAATCTCAGATATTGTAGAATATATTAGTACTAAGAAATTATTAATTTACAAAGTTAGACTTATGATAGGATTACAATAATATTTGGATAAAAGAAGGAGATAAGTAAAGGACAGTATTCATGACTCCAGAAAGATTATTTAAACCTACAGTTATGTTCTTTGGACTAACTAAATTTCTAGCAATATTTAAGACAATGATAAATGAGATTTTACAGTACTTGATCAACACAAAATAAATAGCAAGTTTCATTGATATTGTAATTATATGAACAGAGAAGGAAGAGAAACATAATAAAGTAGTGGAAGAAATGGTAAAAAAGTTGGTAGAAAATGACTTACATATAAAATAAAAGAAGAAAAAGTAAAGAGAGTGTTGAATTAGCCAACTTGTCAAGATCGTTGATAGTGGACTTCATTTTTTTATTATTTTCTCTTTTCACTTTATTTTTCTTTTCTTTTTCTTTTATTTTATTTTCTATTTTTAGAACAACTCAGGTTAGGGTTTATTAGTCACACTATCATGTCAGTCACAAGTTGATGGCAAAGTCACAAGACTAATCATGAAACTTGGGAGAATGGAGTAGAAGGTTCTGGAATAAAAGTGATGTCATACAACATGGACAATACATGTTGGCCTCATGTCATACACATAGTCATTAGGGTAGGGTGCACAGCAGTGAGTATGGACCATGAGTAGTAGTATATAAGGTAGACTACTTTGTACTAAGAACTCTATTGAATTCTCTTGTGTTACTCAATACAAGAGTTGTCTTACTGCTTAACCCTTTGAGCTTTAAAGTCATAACACAACTCCTAAAGAAGTCAAGAATATATAGAAGTTTTTAGAACTAGCCAATCACTATTAGCAGTTCATTAAAGATTTTGCATCCATAACTAGACTATTACACAACCTAGTAAAAAATGATTTGAAGTAAGATTGGATAGAAAAGTAGAAGAAGATGTTGAAGAAGAGATTTACAAAAGAACTAATGTTAGTAGTATTAGACTTAGACAAAAAAATAAGAATAAAAGTTGATATATTGGACTATACAACAAAAGGAGTTTTATCTATGGAGTGTGAGAATAGACAATGGAGACCTATAGCATATCTCTTAAAATCTCTCAATAAGATAAAGAGAAACTATAAGATCCATGACAAGAAAATATTAGTGGTGATTAGAAGATTGAAAAACTCAAAGCATCTATTAAAAAATACAAAATTCAAGTTTGAGGTTTGGACAAACTATAAAAACTTAGAATACTTCATGAAAGTACAAAAGTTGCACAGAAGACAAACCTGATATGTATTATATCTGTTAAGATTTGACTTCATTTTGAAACATGTACTAGAGGTAAAGATAGAAAAAACAAATAGGCTTATTCAAAGATTAGACTAGAAAGTAGACATAGAAAAAGACAATGAAAACCAAAAACTAATTAAAGAAAGATAGATATATAGTTTAACTGAAGTAGTAATAAAAAGACCTAAAGTAAGTATAATAAAAATAGCTAGAGAAAAAAATGAGAATGTAAATTAGAATAGTAGAAAAGATAAAAAAGATAGGAATTGAAGTATTGAAAGAGAATGAATAGTAAGTAGAAGGAGATTTGGTATTAATTAAGAAAAAAGTATATATACTAAAGGATAAGGAGTTGAAAGTGGAAATAATCCAGTTACACCATGATATATCAATAGTAAAACATAAAGAAGATAGAAGATAACAGATTTAATGATAAGGAACTACTAGTGGCTAGGTATAACAAAAGATATAGGAAAACATATGGATAGATATAATATATATCAAAGAATGAAAAATCAAACAAAAGTACTAGCAGAAAAGCTAATGGCAAATGAGATACTAAAGAGACTGTGGATATATTTGATTATAAACTTTATCACAAAGTTGCTATTAGTAGCTGGAAAAAATGTAATATTAGTAGTATGTGATAGGTTATCTAAAATAGTATATTTTATAGCAACTATAGAGAGATTAGCAAGGCTATTCAGAGATAATATATAGAAGTTATATGAATTACTAAAAAGTGTAATTTTAAATAGGAAACTACAAAATGTAGCAGAGTTGACTAAGAAACTAAATAAAATGTTAAGAATTAAGACAAAGTTATTAATATTCTTTTTGTCAGAGTTATAAAAAGTAGACTTTGCTTTATTTTATTTTTATTTTCTATTTTCACTTTATTTTTGATTTATTTTCTAGTTTTAAACTTAGGATTAGAGTTTAGTATAATATTACAAATTACCATCACAAACTGTCATAGTTATATTATCACATACTCACATGATATGATAAAAGGAGGTAGAAGATTCTAGAATAATAATATCATAATAATGTATGTAACATATATTGGCTTTAAGGCTTATACATGGTTATTTAGAATAGGCTAAAGTAGTAAAACATAGACCATGAGTAATTAGTATATAAGATGGACCATTTTGTACAGAGTTTTTTTATTGAGTTTTCTTATGTTTATAAGGTTTCTTTTGTCAAGATTGCAAAAAGTAGACTTAGTTTCTTTTTATTTTCTTTTTCATTCTTATTTTCTTTTCAATTTATTTTTTATTTTTCTATTTTTAGAACTCTAGGGTTAGGGTTAGAAGTGATTGGTCACATAGTCACATCTGATGGTATGATCACAACATTAATCATAAGACTTGAAAGAAGAAAGTAGAAGATTCTAGAACAAAATGATGTCATACAATATGGATACTACATATTGGCCTCATGCTTGACACATGGTCATTTAGGGTAGGATGCACAGTACCTAGCATGGACCATCTATAGGAGTATATAAGGTAGACTATTTTGTAAAGAGTTTTCTATCAAGTTCTTTTATGTTTACTCTAATATAAAAGTTTGTTCTTTTATCCCACTCTAAGGATTTAACATCATAACATCTTTATGTAATCTACCCTAAGGTTTTATAATCATAACACTTTCATCCAAAAACAAATAGGCAGACCAAATAAATAAATCAGGAGTTAGAATAATATCTCTAATTTTTTATAAATTATAGACTAAAGAATTGTCTAGAATAGTTAGCGATAGCTAAGTTTGTAGTAAATAACAAGATATAAAAAATAAAAAAATAAAAAAAACAATAGAGTTTACAAAAAGAATAAAAAAGATACAAAAAGAAGCTAAAGTAGTGTTAAGAATAGTATAAGAGAAGATAAAGTAACAAGTGAATAAGAAAAGGTGAAAGACTAAAGAATGGGAAAAAAAAAGATAAAGTCATATTAAGCATGAAAGACTTAGTGTTCAAGAAAAGATTAATAAAGAAGCTAGTAGATCAATATATTAGTTCATATATTATTGATGAAGTAGTGTTTACTAATACAATCAAATTATGATTGCTAACTTTAATGAACTGGTTGTGAATATTAGTCAAGTAGTAAGTATCATGAAATACTTAAACTCTTATATTTTCTTTTCTTTTCTTTTTATCTGTTTTCTTTGATTTAATTTCTTTTTTTCTTTTATTTCTTGGACAATGAAGAGGCATATGACCATGATCAAATAATGTTATAGGCCTGGAATCTGGAAAAAGAGACTAAAAGGATAACATCAAAGTATATATCAATAGTATATTCATCTTATAGCAGATGCATAAATATTAGAATAAAGTTATTTATCACTAGTATAGACCATATGTTACTAGTTTACTTAAGTGGTCTATTAGTTGTTTTGACTAGTAGTTGCTACAACAGTAAGGTATAGAGAGTAAGTAAGAGATTAGAAAGTAGAAAAAGTGAAACTAGTAAAGATGGATGGAGTTAAGAAATAAAATGTAGAAAAAACTCTGAATAAAGAGAAATTGTAAAGTACTTGGTATATTAAAAGAAATTTATAGAAAATAATACATAGGAAAGAGAAGAAGATTTAGAAAATACAAAGAAAACAGTAGCAAAGTTCAAGGGAAGGCTAAGTACTGAAGTTAGAAGATAAGAAAAGTTAAATATGACAGAAGAACAAGATTTCAGAAGAAAAGAATTATTGGGGAAGTATATAGTAAAGATTTTATATAGATGGAATAATGGAAAATTAGAAAAAGAATATCTAAGAAAGTTGGAAAAAAACTAGCAAAAATATAAGTTAGTTTCTCTAAAGAAGAAACCTTAAAGAGAGATAATGTCAAAATTGAAGGCAGTAAACTCTGTTTATTTTCATTTCAATTTTATTTTTGGACTTAGGTAAAATGTTATGAACTTAAGACCTTAGAGTAGATTAAAAAAAGAATTTTATGTAGAGTTTACATAAGATAATTTAATAGAGAACTCTGTATAAGATCATCTACCTTATATACTCTATACTAGTAGTCTGTACTACATTACAATTGGCTTATCCTAAATGACCATATACCTACCTTAAGATTAACATATATATAACATATAGTATAATATTATTCTCTCTAGAATCTTCTACTATTTTCTATTATGACACATGATCATGTGACAGTATGATAGTAACATATAACATCATACTAAGCTCTAAACCTAGATCTCAGAAAGGTGATATATGAAAAAATTGGAACAATACAGAGAAGATTAGCATGGCCCCTGCATAAGGATGACACTTTCTAAAATAAAACTAAGTATATTATTCATAATTTTTGTTATGTCTAGAAACTTAAAGTTAAAGTCAAAAGAGTAAACCTTAGATTGGGTTCATTATAAGAGAACTTGTACAGCATTGTCATTGTCTACCTTATATACTCTACCAGATGGTCTATACTATCTTTATGTTTAGCCTACTCTAAAAACTATATATAAACCATAAGGTTAATATATATTAAGTACATTGTATAACATTATTATTCCAGAATATTCTACCATGTTCTATCATGACTATATGACCATGTGACTATGATATCACACTTAAATCCTAACTCTAATAATAATAATAATAATAAAGAAAGTAAAAATAAAATAGAAAAAAAAATAAAGTTTAACATTTGTAACTCTGACAATAAAGTTTGTAATGTGATATCACAGAGTGGTCATATATGTCACAGTCACAGACCACATAATCATATGATATAAAGAAGATTATAGAAAGTTTTGAAACAAATAACATTATATAGCATAATAATAATATATTAGTTTTATAAAGTATATATATACTTAGAACTTTATCAAGTTCTCTTGTATTACTCAATATAAGAATTATCTTTTGTTTCATTATTGGAACCTAAGTCATGACAATGAGGTTGAATAAATATCTAGATTACAGATCAAGCTTAAAAACTTATTTGTAAATTAGTAACATAATTTTAGATGACAATCTTGGCCTTAACTTATATGTTATACTTACTAATTGTTGTATGATTGTAATTTCAGGTTAGAGAATAAAAGTATTAAAGAGACTAGCTAATAGCTTAGTTAGACAAGTAAAAAAAGAAGTTAAAGAATTTCTGAGTGATTACTTGGTCAGATCTTAGTTGAATCTTGGTCAATTTTCAAACTAAAAACTACAAAGTATTTACTTAGTCTCATATACTAAGTTTGTAGTTAGAACTATAGCTAAGAAATAGTAGTATAAAGGATAACTAAGAAAACATTATAGAAATAATTTTTAAAATATAAGATGATTAGAAGTCTAGATGACAAGTTACCAGAAAATGAAATGCAAAAGACTGACTTGTATACAAGCATGGATATAAAAGTACATTTAAATATAGTTAAAGTTCTAACTGGAGGTTAGAAGCAAATACCTTAGATATCTCAGAAGTTAGTCTATAATAACTCCATAAATATTTAACAACTATGAAAAATTTTATTATAAGTTTACAGAACTGCTGCTCTGAGCTATGTTTATAAATACTAAGCTCATTATTGCCACTTTATAATATTTACCATTCTAGGTATTCTTTTAGATATTTTTATTAGACTTTTTAACCACTTAGTCATTATTATTTTTTACTTACCTCAGAACTATTCTGTTTAATTAGTATAAACTATAAAAGTATTTATAATAGTTACCATCTTTAGAAGACCTTATTCTGTTTTCTTAAGTTTTTTTTGAAAATATATCTATTCTGTTATTTCTATAAACAATATACTTAGGTCTTTACTAAACTCTACAAACTGTTCTAATAACAGAATATAATTCTTCTCTCTGAAATTTTGACACATTAATTAGTCTAGCAGTCTTAGATTGTCTACTCTCATATCTCAATCTCTCTTACTATTTCTCACTTTTCAACCATTGTTTATTCTAATTATCCTATAATTTCTATCAACACTAATAAAGCTTTGGGGCTTTTTTAGTATGATTGAAGAAAAGTAGCCAAATACTAGCATATCTTGTAATACAATACTAATAATATCTTTACCAGTCTTATAAGCTTACTATTACAATTGATTCCTCATATCTCCAATGTGGCTAGCTCATAGACTATAGGTATTAGGGTTACTTTATTATGACTCAATAATTAGCTATACCATATATTGTTTCAGTCAGTGCCTCATGTTGTTACAATCTCAAGACCTTAGAGTAGGTCAAAAAAAGAAATCTTATATAATGTTTACACAAGAGAACTTGATAAAGAACTCTGTACAGGATTGTCTACCTTATATACTAAAACTTCATAGTCCATGCTAATTACTTCTAGCCTACTCTAAATAGCCATGTATTCCTTCTATACTTTTCCATGTAATATGTGACTGTGACTGTGACCATATCACATAACTGATGTGTGATAGTGTGACCATAGTAAGTTTCCAAAAATAAAAATAAAAGAAAAGAAAATGAGAAAAGAAGAAAAAATAAAATAATTAAAGTCTACCATCTTAAACTCTGACACATGTAGTAGACAAGACTTCTTTATACTTTTCTTATATATACTACAACTCATTTGTCTTATCTATAACATATGTATATACAGCTGTAGATACACTCATATATTCTTATGCTTTACTAATTAACTTTATCTCTCACTCTTACTCAAGTCTTTGTCTAAGTTGCAATCTGAGCTAAGCTTAAAGATTATAATACTTACTCTGATATTTGTGTACTTTAGTATCCAATACTGTCTTTATACCTATAGATATACTCTCTTCTACTATGACAAAACTCTTTTCTCCAATCAACATCTGTACTTTTACTAACCTCTCTTGCTGTTTTCAATCCAATATCTTACTTCCATGGAATTTCCATAGTAATCAACAACTAAAGAGAATCTTTTCTAGTTTTTGTTCTTTTTATATTTGGCTATCTGTGAATTAATTCACTTATAACTAGAACTCTGTTTTTCTTTAGAAGTAATTGTACCTCTAAATAGTCTAAAAATATCTTTCACCAAGAGTTATATATAGAGGTTCAAAACAAAATGAACTACTCACTTATTTGTAATATCTAAACTGTTACAAACTTTATTTAATTTATATCTCTACAACTAGCAAACTGATTCTCACAAACCAAGTTATACTAGAAAGCTCCAAATGAGGGCTATTTGTACATATGTGGGATGTACAAAAGTAAATACAAATTACTAAGATATCAAACTATCAATAACTACAAGTTTTATTAGCTACTATTTTAGAAATAACTAAATAGTTTCCCATAATCAAACTTGTATTGAAAAGTGCTCATCAAAATGTCTCTAATAATATATTATATATCATATGGAAATTAGTATTCATAAAAATACAAGTATATCAATATAGATTTAAGGATTTAAGTTATAATAAACAGATAGTTAGAAACTATAATAAGAAAATTTATTAAAAAGAATAGTAGTCTATTTAATAGTAATAAAGAATACAAGTATCATATACTATATTAGATATAGTTTATATCTTATCATCTAAGATCCAATAAAGTATTTTGAAAGTCTAGAAAAGTTAATGTATTATTTAAGAATATAAAAGTTAGATTAGAATGATCTTTAGTTTTAACTTGTATGCTATATCTTTACTAGCCACACTGGTTGCATATTTTAGAACAGAACTTAGAAACTTAGTAGATGGAGAACCATTAGAGAGTAACAAAGTGTGTTATTACCAATACTAAAAGTATGTGTTAGTTTTAGCTAATTTTCAAAATAACTAATATAGTGTAAACTACCAGATTATATACTAGGTATGCTATCTAGAGTAGTTATCTGAAATAGAAGCTATTAAGTGAGTTACTCTAATTTTAGTAATTCTCAAATATTAAGGAATAGAAGTCTATAAAATTAACAAAGACTAGCAAGGATATTCAAGGTGAAACAAAGAGATATAATCTGTACTAAAAGAGGTTGGGAAGTGTAAATAAGAAAGAAGATATTATCCATAAGTTAGGATAGATATAGTCAGAATAGAATGTAACTTACTATCTAAATATATTCAATTATAGATAATACTTATATAAGCTCTACTCTATATATTTTATTCTTAAAAGTAAATATCTCTTATCTAATCTATACAAATCTCTTTTAATATAAATTAATTAGGACCTAATTATTCTATAATATAATATTTTGATAATATTTATAAAACTCTAAATAATACTCAAACATTAGTATAACTAAAGTAACTATCTATATTCTCTATTTTTGGATATTGCATTAGTTGTTAAGTATTAGAATTATAATTTCTTAGTCTAATAATTAACTAGTATTGGCACCACTCTTAGATGTTAATAGTAACATATCCAACTTGGTAATTTTTCTCATGTTCTACTCACCTTTGATCCTTTTTTGTTAGAACAACTAAAAGAAAATACAAAGTTATCACAAAGTTTGTACTCTTCTAAGAGAATAGAATAAGGTTTTCTAAAGATAGCAACTATGCTAAATACTCTAGAATATATTCCAATTAGGCAAAAAAGTACTAACCAAGCAAGAAATAATAATATCCAGATAGTTAGATACTTTGGTAGAAATATCTAAAATAATATCCAGAAATAGTAAGTACTTATCTGATAGCAACTAGAAATATGAGTCAATAATTACCAGAGTGCTGGAAATAGTTTGAGTTATACTGCAGTGATGATAGGACTAGTATAACAAAATCTGTATTTTTAACATTTATCTTTCTTAAATTGTAACTAGTATAATATATAGAGGTACAATATACAAGTTGAAGCTAAGATCATTCTGAATTTATATTCCATACATCTTAAATAAGTTTCTATACTTGATCTGACTTATTTCTTATAGATTATTTTTTTAGATATAAACTGTACCTAACAATAAAACAATGATCTTATAAACACTAGTGGTTAATAGTATTTAAGCACAAAAATAAGTAGAATTCATATCAAACTCTAGAAGTTTTGTAATAAAAATATTAAGTATAGTTCTTACTTCAAGTGGATATCCATAGTTAGTTATATAAAAAAAGGTCAGATCAAGTGTAGAAACTTATCTAGAAATAAATGTAGTTATCTGCAAAAGTAGGTAATATACCTGGATTATAAATCAAACTAGAATACTTATCTATAGACTTGCAACTAAACAACCTTAATTTCAACTTATATGTTATATCATTATTTGTTGTATAGTTATAATTTCAAATAGAAAAAAAGAGTGGGCTAAAAAGAAAATTAAACCACTCAGGTTTGAGCTTAGAAAAGCAAATGAGTTACTTAAAGTTAATTTCCAGACTGAAGAACTACAGAATATCTACTTAGTTTTAAATACTAAGTTTTGTAGTCAGAACTATAATTAAGGGAATAGTAGTATAGAAGATAACTAAGAAAACACTATAGAAATAGTTTTTAAGAAGTAGAATATCCTCAAGTCTAGATAATGAGTTATTAGAAAGTAAAAAATAAGAGACTGATCTATGTGCAAATAAGTATATATATGCTAGAACTGGTTAGAGTCCTATTTAGAGTTAGAAAGTAGAAGTCTCAGAAGTTAATCTATAATAAAAGATCAAAGTTTGTTAAGAATAGAGAAAGACTAAAGATATAAAAAGTCCAGTTTCCTGATAGATAAAAGTAGAGTTGAAAATAACACTTCCAATCACAGAATAGTAGCTGTGTATATAGAATCAAGAGTAGTAAGACTGAATTTTGAGAACTAAAACAAAGTTGGATATTAATATCCTTACATTATTTATAACAGTGCATTTACTAGAATTTATATACTTTATATGATATATCTATTAGTAATTTATTCTTAAAAAAGAACTACATGTATAAGCATATAGACTATATTCATATAAATGACATCTGAGTAGCTTATCATGAGTATTATGCATTATAACTTAGTTATGAGTATAAATAAGTGGAATGTTTATTTAACAAGTCTGTCTCATAAAGTTGCTTCATTATAATCTTCTTTTTCTCATTGACATTGTTCAAATTAATTTGTAGATATCATTAAATAAAATACTAGCAGTGTCAGTGTTATAAGATGAAAGTATGGACAGACTTCTAGGGTTAGGGTTAAAGATAAGATATTGTAGTGGTATTATTATTAGTCTATAATAAGAGAGATAAGGGCATGTGACTGAGAAGTCACATGATATGATGTCATAGGCCTAGAGTAGTCAAGAGTAGTCTAGAGCAGTTTGGAAGAACTTAAAGTCTAGAAGAATTAGAAAGAGTCTAGGGTTAGAATGATGTTAAGGGACATGGATTTCTCATGGTGTACACATGGTGCACATATGTATAATAGAGATTAAAGAGTATGATGTCAGGGCACATGAACATGGCATAGTAGCCTTGAGGTAGATACATGGTAGATGAGTAATAGATATGAGGACAGGGCATGGATATTAGGGTAGGATGATGCACAGTCATAGCATGGACCATGTATACTTATATAAATAGTTGGTAGAATACTGTTGTGGTTCCCTGTCAAAGTTCTCTTGTAAATACACAACTCGTGTTCCCCACTAGATATCCCTACTGAGATATTTACTCATAGTGCTGCTATTGGACTTGGTGTCTAGTGGTTGCCACAACAGTCAGATAAGAAATATGCCTGAAAGAAGAAACCATTCATGGAAAAATTACAAAAGATATCAGAAGAGTATGGGAACATTATCTGACACATGTAGATGCAAATCCTAGGTAACCTTGGCTTCAGTAGATATACTGTGTCTTTGTATATTATAATTAGGAAGTAAATATTACCAGGAAGTAGAGCATGAAGAAAGTTAGACTTCTGGGTATGGATATTCAGAACAGTACACTATACTAGTTAATTTTCAAGCTAAGAAACTACAGAGTATCTACACATCTTAAATACTAGTACTAAGCCTATCCAAGAATTAGAGAAGACAGGTAACTACTCTGAGTATACTCAAGTCCTCAGAAATCAAGTCTGGAGTTCCATGGAGATCATGAGGAACCATGTAATCAGTAATGGAGTAATTGGACATGAAATAGATCCATACTGGGATAGGATGAGTAGGTAGAAAGAAAGATGCTCTCTTCCACAGATGTTCTGAGTGGATTGAATGTTAGGGAGGCATTATCCATGATGTAGTCAGATAGATTTGGATGGGTATGTGACAAGCAGCAGTAACATGCAGTGTGAAAACTTGTAGCTTAGCTTAGCTCACCAAGCTCAATCCTGACTGGACTTCTCTTCCCTTTATATTTACAAGCTAGGTTATCTTTATATTAATAGAAGCTGACAGATCTTGCTTCATAAAGTTGACTTCATTAACAAAATTAGCATCATTGACAAACCACTTCACATTCTCCTCAGAAAATTTCTGGCTCTGAGAAACTTGTTTTGGAGAAGGGTTTTGCATCAATAAGATTGGTGTCTAAGTTTTCTGAGAGAATTTTTTCAAAAATTTTAAGAGATAATGGTGGAGAGAAACCAGTTCCTCTACAAATAAATTTACAATCACAATCACAATGAGATTTGGGCTCAAAGAGCTACAAGTTTTTAATTCCCAAGAACTAGCTTGTAGGGTGGAAAAATAAAAATCAATGGCTTCTGTATGGGTTATTACAATGTATCACTGCTTGACTAGAGAGTCTTGATCCCGAAGATGATGTGATTATCTGAATCAGAGAAAAGGTAGAAACTGATGATTCTTAACAAAGTAGTATACAGAAGCTGTTGAGACATGAAAATATATTGAGGTCACTAGGACCAGGAAAGGAAAAGAATCTGGTCCTAGCATCATCTAGCTGCAGGCTAAGTACAAGTGCTTGAGTGTACATATGTTTGTGTAGCAATGACAACATCCATTACATATCTACAACAAGAATAATGACGAGGAGTGGATGTAGCTACAGAGTCCAAGAAAAGGAAAAGGAAAAGGAAATGAAAGATGAATCCGTGCAAAGATAGCGCACGGACATTGAGCTGAGTGCTCATTTTTCGACAATTCTGACCTAGAATACAAGGTATCTAGGCGTCTTGGTTTTATAGAGGACACTCGTCAGGACGACGTTTCCCATGACCTTACTCAATGGTAATGTAGTCTAGCGTTCCGTAATGATGAAAAGACGGCGAAACGCAAAGAACCTTAACAAACAGACTGGACTGTGGCACTAAAATTGCTCATAGACTGGTGGCATTTGAGCGAACTTGGAAACTCGACTCAATGATCCTATGACCACGGTTCGTTCCCGGTTGTAAAAGCGAACTTGGTGAACTTGCCATTTGGCGATTGAGTCAGGCAGTAACCCTAACAACAGAATCAGAATAGGGCAAGCAGCACAATTAACACTTAACTTTGTACGATAGAATCTTTCGTGCTAGGGAAGACGTTGGTCACGTTGAATCAGTGAGAAACAATCTACGATAGATACATACTACCGAAACGGAAGAGACATCAAGGCAAGTACAACAAGAAATGGAAATGTTCACTAGACATTACGAATCCATTGTTATCGTGAAACGTGAGACGAAGAAGAAAAGAAGTATTAGATACTCAGCCAAGGACTGCCGCCTTTTGCTTCTTCTTTTTGCGAGTGTTATTATTTGCGAATGCTCGCCAGGTGTCGACACGTTCCTCTCGTCGTTCTGTGGAATTGAGTGGTGTTGAAGATGTTGATGAGGAAAAGTGCATACCCTCCCAGACTTTGTCATCTTCAGCTTTGCGTTTTTTAGCAGCTACCTCGTCCTCTTTCTTACGAGCTTCAAGACCTTCATTGGCCAGATTGAGCTTGATAGCTCTGATGGTGGAACAATCAGCTCAAAAAACCGTATTGCTCATGCACTATGCTGTCAAAAACGTACTTGCGTCGCCGAACCTCCTCATCAATAAGCATTTCTTTGGCCTTTGCTCGCACGCGGACTTTGAAAGGAGGGTCCCCTACTTCTCGCAATTTGGGATCGCTGTCAGTCAACGAGGTAGGTAAATTAAAGGTTCTAAGGAGCTCAATGCGGGCTTGAATTATCACCGCATCAAGCTCTTCACGTTTGTTCTTGTCGGAAAGTTCGGACTCCGCCTGTGGAAGACAAATAAGAAAATCAAATAAAGAGACCAGAAAAGGCGACAATACCTTCTTCAGAAGGTCGAATGCCTCTGGCGCACGAGCATGTGGCGTCTTGTCCGGGTGAATAACTGGGTTTCAAGGGATCATGTCTGAGAGCATATCAGAGCGAAGATAGCGCATGCATACATAGTGATAGCTGCCTATATTTTTTCTTTATGTCCTCTGGTGTAGCAGAAAATTCTAGATCTAGTATATCATACGGGCTAGCTGTAGTCAGTAGATGATAGATCATCAAGCACGCTCGAAACACACTTGAGCTTGAATGCCTTCAGAATCCGTTCCACCTCGACCTCACGCTGAAAAGCTGACGCTTCCCGATTGAGCAGCTTCTCAATGTCATCAGTAGCGCTTGAGGATGATGCAGGAGGAGATTTTTCCTTAACGTGTGCAGAAGACGACGACAAGCCTGCAGGTCTATCAGACATGAAAAGATAGAGACGACGGAAGGAACGGTGAATCACAGCGATTGGTCACGTGCCACGGGCTCAACTTTTCTGACCGCTCGTATATAGTTCGTGACATGACTATGTCCCTTGCCCGACGTTTCTTGAGGGTAAATATTCTTATAATCATCACCCAGTAAACCGTGAACAACTTATGACCATGAAAGACATTTCTGCATCACTCTATATCAACTAATCAACTGCCCCGGCATCCAGTCACATTTCGAAACGTATTCACTGGCTCTCGACTCTTATCACCTTCATCTTCATCTAGCACATCAAACCTTTCCTCCTCAGCCAAAAGAGAACCACTTCAGGATGGCCCTCGAAAGACTCGCGAACAAGTTTACGCAAAGCGGAACCGCGTCCTACTCATGTACTCCTCCGCAGTCGTACGCTACTTCATCCAATTTTATTTGGCCTCGGAACGATGACTCAAGTCATACAATCACGTAGATAATAGTAGCGATTGGCGCCTCTTATGCAGCAGTTCCATTATACCGTATGTTCTGTGCTGCAACTGGTTTTGCAGGAACACCGAAAGTAGGCACCGGTCGATTCGAACCACACAGACTCGTTCCAGTCGAGAACGCCCGCCGGATAAGAGTCTATTTCAATGCCGATCGTTCTGATCAGCTTCCTTGGTCATTTCGTCCCCAGCAGAAGTATGTGAACGTTCTTCCGGGCGAGTCAAGTTTGGCGTTTTATACTGCAAAGAATACGTCAGACAAAGACATCATTGGAATTGCAACTTATAACGTAACTCCAGATCGGGTGTGTTTCATACTATTATCTATCGTGCATGTCACAAATGAAGGAGTTTCACTTCATAGATTGCCCCCTATTTCTCCAAAGTAGAGTGCTTCTGTTTCGAAGAGCAGAGACTACTTGCGGGAGAAGAGGTGGACATGCCTCTGTTGTTTTTCATCGACAAAGACATGCTTGACGACCCAGCGTGCAAGAACGTGGATGACGTCGTGCTCTCATACACTTTCTTCAGGCAGGAAAATGCGTTATACCAGCTAAAACCGTAAACTCACTTTGCAGCAGGGCACGACGAAATGAGAACGGACATCTCGTGCCTGATGCACCCGAAGACGTCGTGCAGAATTCGCTGGGCTTCAGTAAATACGAATACGCCTCTCAGGTCAAAGCTTCCAACACATCAGTTGCTACTACGAGTCCATCCTCATAGATCCTCATTCGTCAACCGTCTACATCGGACAATCATGCATAAATCACTGTAATAGAAGCTAATCGCCATCTTTTCCGTCATCTCCCTCGTAATTCATGGGCCAGCCACGTCGTAGTTGTTTGTATATTTTCCTATCAAGTAG
>JAJOHK020001129.1:0-15776 GCA_022457215.2 Leucocoprinus gongylophorus | reverse complement strand
ATAGAAAAAAGAATATTCAATATTAGAAAGAAGTTGTTGCTGAATTTATCAAACAAAAACACAATTCAAATATAAGTTGTTAAGGATTTCCAATCAAAATGTATCATGGAGAACCACTACATGAACTGTTCTTTATAACATTAACTTTACAAGAAATCATGGTTATCAGACCCACCAAGAAGTTAGTGACATTATATATAGTTAGAGACTTAGCATTTGTAAATTAAATGAGTTTATAGGAACATAAATACTAAAATAGGAATATTGTTATAATTGCTATGATTTTTACCTCATATTTTAACTATGTTTATCTCATGGTTGACATATCCTGAATACATATTAGGACTTGTTTTATCTTTGAGTCATATTTACTATAATCTACTATGTCTTTCTTGATCTTCATATTTTATCAGTCAGTATCTCATGTAGTAGCAGAGGCTTTATCATTTTTTCCTCATTTCTTCCTTATGTATTACTTATGGACATTATACACTTTGCTTATGGTCTATAAGTATATATAGTAGTAGATATCATTCTATATCTTTATGCTTTATCAATTGATCATTTCTCTTTGTTATAAGACGAGAGTGTGGACAGACTTTGGCTAGGGTTAGGGTTAGCTGGACATAGATAAGATATTAATTATTAGTCTACAATGGAAGAAGAGCACATTGTTATAGCTTGAATGAGTGGACAGACTTTAGGGTTAGGGTTAGTGGACAGGAATAGGACAGTAGTATATTATTAGTCTACAACGGACATAGGGTTAGAGATAGGCACGTGACCTGGAAGTCATGTGATAGGCTAGAGTAGTCTAGAGCGGTCTGGAAGAACTTAGGGTCTAGAAGGATCGGGAAGAGTCTAGAGATGGAGTTAGGGTTAGGAGATGACGTCAAGGGACATGGGTTCCTCATGGTGTACACATGGTGTGCACATGTACAGCAGAGATTAAAGGTATGACGTCAAGGCATATGTAGGAAGCATGGTGGCCTTATGGAAAACACATATGGATGAGTAATAGACATGAGGTAGCAGCATGGACTTAAGGGCCGGATAGATATTGTTGTAGCATGGACCACTTGTAAATAGTATATATAGAGGAGCAATGCAGCGAGGGCTCCTTGTCGAGTTCTCTTGTAATTCCCCACTCTTTACTTGATAGCCCTACTGAGAGCTTTACTCGTTGTGAGATCATTTGTCCTTGAGTGACGAGTGGTTGCTACAACACACATGACCTGGAAGTCATGTGATATAGGCTAGAGTGGTCTAGAGTGGTTTGGAAGGACTTAGGGTCTAGAAGGATTGGGAAGAGTCTAGAAGGAGTGACATCAAGAGATAATGGTTCCTTATAGTGTACACATGGTATATATATGTATGACAGAGATTAAGAGTATGATGTCAGAGCACATGTATACGGCATGGTAGCCTTATAGTAGATAAGTAATAGAACATGAGGATGATGCATGGACATTAGGGCAGGTAGATATTGTTGTAGCATGGACCATGTTATATTTATATAAATAGAGTAGCAATGCAGCAAGGGCTCCTTGTTGAGTTCTCTTGTAATTCCCACTACTAGATAGCCTACTGAGAGCTTTGCTGAAGTCAGCATACTACAAGTGCCATTCTGGCAAGTGGTTGCTACAACAGTAGAACTTGACACCCCACTTGAGGACCCTGGATTCTGCAGCCTCCTCACTTCTCATTCATTCTCGACCGAAGGGCAGCATAGCCTTTTAGTCAAGAAGAATTTATAGCTGGGCCCTGGGCTTAAGGAAAAGTACTAGCTAGGCAGAGGAAGCTTAGTCAGTTAGGTACACTGTAGCTACAGATGTATTTTGGTCATATCACCCTTTTGTGGACAGTTAGATAGATATTCATGTAGAAGACTTGTGCTGCTGGTTTCTTTGTAATCAGTCCATGCAGAGCAGCAGTGTTGTCCAGTAAGGAAGCATCTAGATTAGGCATTCTTTTCTTAGGGATGATAGATATAGTTCTACATTAGAAAGTAGCTAGTGTTCAATAGTTAGATAGAGAGAGATTGGAAGAGATAGTATACTATTGTCAAATACAAAGGCAATGAGAGAGAGATTTTGATAACACAGAATTGTGTTTGCTGCTAGTTAGATTGCCAGCGAGAGAATAAAGAAAGGAATACAGCCACTGGTAATGATTGTCAGTAAGAGAATAGATTGAATGAGAGATTTGGGAGATTAGATTTTGTGAGAAAAAGATTTTGATAACGTGATAATGATTGCGTTTGCTGCTGTTAACAGTTGACAGCAAGATAATAAAGAAAGATTGTAGAAGAATATTTTTGAAGATTAGATTGGAAGAAAGCAATGGCCACTGGTAACAAGATGACAATGATGAATTTGGCAGATTGGGCAAAGGCAGATGTTAATGAGATCAGAAGAAGATGGGAGAAGAGGAGAAGAGAGTTATGTCAAGATTGTTAATGGTGGACTTTATTTTATCTTCTCTTTTCACTTTATTTTATTTTATTTTTCTTTTCTTTTTCCTTTTAAAATAACTTGGGTTGGGGTTTATCTGTCATGCTGTCACATCAGTCACAAATTGATGGCATAGTCACAAGACTGGTCATGGGACTTGGGAGAATGAAGTAGAAGGTTCTGGAACAAAGTGATGTCATACAGCATGGACAACACATGCTGGCCTCATGTTATACTCATGGTTGTTTAGGGTAGGATGCACAGTAGCTAGCACAGACCATGGGTAGTAGTATATAAGGTAGATTACTTTGTATTAGGAACTCTATCGAGTTCTCTTGTGTCACTCTAATACAAGAGTTGTTTCTTGACTTAACACTTTGAGTCTTGATTCATAACAAGTTAGAGGAGATAGAGAAGAAGAAGACAGAGAAGGAGAAGAGAATAGAAGAGGCAAAGAAGAGAAAAGAAGAGAAAAGAAAGAGAGCGATAAGGGAGAGAAGATGTTTTATATGCAGAATATTCGGGCATATAGCTTGTTATTGCAGAAATAGAGGAGAAGATAAGAGACCGGTACTGGTGCCTAAAAATAAATTTAAAGTGTTAAGAGATAGAGTAATGGAAAGAGGAGAAGGAAGTGGAAAGAAGGTGGTGAAGGATAAAAGAGAAATTTTGAAAGAGGAAAAAGCAAAGAAGGAGAGAAAAGAGAAAGAAGAAAAAAGGGAAAAAAAAGAAAAGACAAGAAAGATAGAGGAGAAAGAGAAAAAGATAGAAGAAGAGAGAGAAGTAGAGATGCGAGGTTTCTCTGGAGAAGAAATCTTGAGAGGAAGATACTCCCTAGTATGGTGGAAGGTGCAGTGTTATGAGTGTAAAGGTTTGGGACATAGAAAGAGAGATCATGGAAAGATGAAGAAGATGAAGAAAGATAAAATAGAGAAAGAAAAGAAAGAGATAGAGACAAAGAAGATAGATAAGAAACGAGAGATAGAAGAGAAGTCAGAGATAAAGAAGGAGAGAGAAGATGAAAAAGAAGAAGAGCAATAAGAAGAAGATAGAAAGAAGAAATATAGGAATAGAGACAGAGAGAGAAGAGATAGTGAAAGAGAAAGAAAAGAGAGATGTTAAGATAGTGACAGAAGAGATAGGGATAGAGAAGATAAATAAAAAGATAGAGATAGAGTTGAGAAAGCAAGAAGAAAAGATAGAGATAAGAGAGAAGGAAATATGAGAGAAAGAAGCAGAGATGGTGAAGAGAGTAAAGAAAATGATAGAGCTAGAAAGCAAGATTAGAGAAAGAGAGATAGAGATAGAGAGAAAAAATAAAGAGATAGAGAAAAGAGAAGTAGAGATATCAAGAAAAAAAGAGTTAGAGAAGAGAAAGGAAGAAGACAAGAGAAAGAGATTAGAGAGAGAAAGAATAAAGAAGATAAGATTAGAAAAGAAAGAAAAAATTAGATTAGAAAAAGAGAAGAAAGAAGAAAAGAAGAGATTAGAAAAGATAAAGAAAAACAAAGGGAAGAAGATGTTAGACGAGATAATGAGAGAGCAGCAGAGGAAGATGAAAGAGATAGAAGCTCAGATTGAAGCTATGACAAAAGAGGTAAAAATGAAAGAAGAGATGGTAGAGGATCAGATCCTATGGGTACTGACCTGTATGGATGGAGGAATAGTAGAAAACTAGAAAGAAATGATGAAAGACAATCTCAAGGAAGGACTGAGGGAATATGTGACCTTAGAAGAATACTTTGGAGAGATTAGAAAAGAGTTTGGAAGAAAGAGTAAAGGTAAGAAGACAAAAGAAGATAGAAAAAAAGGAATGGATGGATTTTGAAATGCGGTCAAAGGGAAAGAAGAAGAGATAGTAAAGAAGAAATCAAAGGTTGAGGCAACAATGCCAAGAATACCAGTGGTAGGAAGAGAAAGTGGATTCTGGAAGAGGTAGAAATATAGCAAAAGAATACCAAGGTGTTTCTCCAGAGGAGAAACCTTGAGGAGAGGATACTATTATAAGACGAGAGTGTGGACAGACTTTGGCTAGGGTTAGGGTTAGCCAGACATAGATAAGATATTAATTATTAGTCTACAACAGAAGAAGAGTACATGACCTGGAAGTCATGTGATATAGGCTAGAGTAGTCTAGAGTGGTCTAGAAGGATCGGGAAGAGTTTAGAAGGAGTGATGTCAAGGGACAATAGTTTCTCATGGTATACATATGGTGTACACATGTATGACGGAGATCAAGAGTATGACATCAGGGCACATATATATGGTATGATAGCCTTATGGTGGATGAGTAATAGGACATGAGGACGATGCATGGACATTAGGACAGGTAGATATTGTTGTAGCACAGACTATGTTGTATTTATATAAATAGAAAAGCAATGCAGCAAGGACTCCTTGTCAAGTTCTCTTGTAATCCCCACTACTAGATAGCCTACTAAGAGCTATACTGAAGTCAGCATATTATAAGTGCCATTCCAGTGAGTGGTTGCTACAACACTCTTATTCTTTCTTAAGTCTTTGCCTTAGTTGCAACCTAAGCCAAGCTTAGAATCATAACAATAGGCTTTTGAATAAGTAAACTTAGCATATAATATTAGGCATATTATTCACTTTTTCTGTACTTTTGTAAATTACTGAACTCCAACAAACTCTAGTAAGCTTTATAGTACACTACTGATCTCTATATATATATCTAATCTACTTTTTCATACTTTGGACTTTTATAGTTTATACTTTAACACTATTTCTTAATTAGTCTATTTATTTCTAATAGTTTTTGATTACTAAAGCACTATTTTTCTAAAGATAATAGCTATTTTAAATATTATCTAGTTTATTCTAATATGCTGGAGATTTGATTACTTAAGCATAGAAACTCTATTAAAGTTAGACTGACTCACTTTAATATTAATAGATTAATTATGATATGTTCTTTCCATTTTTGGCTAGATAATATAGATTACAACTGTAAAATTTTCTTCTCTTTACTTTTTTCTTAGTAATTTATCTTTGTCTTATAACTAGAGATATACTTATTGCTTATTAGATTATGGGCTCTAAACTGTGAAAACTTTATGAAGACTTACTTTATATACAATTAACTCAAAAACTTTATATTCCAATTGATTATAACTTTATCTAGAAAAGGGATACTACTGACCTTTACTAATAATAACAAGTTTGATAACACAAACTAGATGATACTATGACTTAAGACTTTGAATAAGAATAAAAGACAACTCTTATATTGAGTAACACAAGAGAACTCAATAGAGTTCCTAGTATAAAATAATAAAACTAACATATTATTGCCATACTATTGTTATGGGACACTTGAACACTAATAATTTTTCTTTTTCTTTTCTTTTCTTTTTCTTTTGGATAATGAAGAGGCACATGACACTACAGTCACATGATATGTCACATGATGTGACGTCATAAGCCTAGAACATGGTAGAAGGGTCTGGAAGATAATGTCAGAGCACATGTATACAATATAGTGGCCTTGAGTAAGAAATGAGGCAGACATGAGGTAGTAGCATGGACTATGTGTACTTTGTATATATAGGACTCTAATTTAGCAGAGACTCCTTGTTGAGTTCTCTTGTAATTTTCCCCACTTGATTGCCTACTGAGAGCTTTACTTGCTTATGTAGCTATTAGACTTTGTGTCTAGTAGTTATCACAACAACTATATAATATTATCTATTCTAAAATCTTCTATATTCTTTTTTTGTTCCATGATTGTGTAACCTATAACTGTGACATATGTGATCACCATGTGACAGATATTACATATCCATCATGCTTTGTAACTTATATGATATCATATTATATTTTTTGTCTAAGTCTAAAATAAAGAAAAATAAGAAAATAAAAATAAATCTAAATTTAATGTTCATAACTCTGACAGATGGCTTAAAGCAGACTAATCTATATTATTACTGAAGTGTAAGAGATTTTTGAATATCTTGATAGTTCTATCAAGAATTCTACTATTTTTACTACTATTACTGTCTCTTTTACTAATAACAAATAAACTACATCTATATCTACTACTATACTACAGCCATTTACAACTAGTACTATATAAGTATCTTTTTCCCCTGATAATATCTTATAAGATTTTCTCACTTTATTTTTTACTAAGTAGAGAATTCATGATACCTAGGTCAAGATATTGCTTATTTTTAACATCAAAAATCCTATTAAACTTGGTATTGATATGAGAAGTACTAAGGCTGAAGCTTGAAAATTCTATTATATAGGCTACAAAGTTGTATCAGATATAGTAAAATAAAATATGATACAAATGTCTTCTCTACTCATGTTATACTTTTACAAAATAAATAAGCTTACATAAATATACTGGACTTAGATTACAGACATTAACTTCAAGACTATTATTTTAAATTCACTACCTTATTTATAGAATCTTACTTGTTATGACCTTAAACTTGGCTTAGGCTGCAACTTAGACAAGACTTGAATAGAAAAGGGAGAAATAATCAATTGATAAAGTGTAAGAGTATAGAATAGTATCTATAGTTATATATATCTAGAGACTATGAGAAATACATATGATATGAATAAGGAAAACATAAGGAAAATACATGGCATAGCTGATCATTGAATTATAAGGAAGAAACCCCAATATCTGTTGTCCATGAGCAAACCATCTGTAATATATGAGACATTAATTGTAACACTACTATTTTATTTTTATTGATGTTTACTACTGGTCTAATAGTAGAAAGAAAGGCCATTTTCCCCCTATTTCTAAGAAAAGGGATAATACTAAAAACAATGCATTAGTAACACAATAAAAGGTTCCAAAATAGCACCTACTACAAATATTATAATATCTACAAACTTGGATGAACTTCAAGTCTTCACTTTTATAACTATCACAAATAGCAATTGGAAGGTACTTACTACTCCATTCATTCTTTCCATACTTATTCCTAATACTATTTTGTTTTCCAGCTCTACTGAAACTGGTGAGTAGGAGTTGGGGTTAAATAAAAGTAGGTAGAGTCTAGTCTCTAGATGAATCTGTAATATTCTGAGCATAGTTGTATATAAACACAGAAATTCTTACTTTGATTAACTCTAGTATAAGTAATCATTGCTTTGTTAACAGGACCATGTTTATTGTATATATAATCTACTTGACCAGCTATCTATTAGGCTCTCAGCTAACAAAGACTTAACATTTTCTATTGTTGGAAAAGAGATAGTTGAGTTTGAAATAAAAATAAATAGAATGAGGTGAAAGGTTATCTTTAATAATGTCTTATATATGCTAAGCCTCTAGCCTGACCTTATTTTAGTCTCTAAGCTAGGATTAAAAGGAACAAGTGTCAGTTTCAATAAAAACCATATATTAGTCCAATTATTAGAGAAGCATATAATTATATCTGCTATTTGTTTAGAACAGTTATATGTAGTTGATGTTATCAATATTGTAGTAACCACTCGCTGAAACAGCACTTGTAGTATGCTTACTTCAGCAAAGCTCACAGTAGGCTATCTAGTTGTGGGAATTACAAGAGAACTTGACAAGGAGCCCTCATTGCATTGCTACTCTATTTATATAAGTTATAGGTGGTCCATGCTACAACAATGTATCTACCTCATGTCTAGTCTGCAGTGACTGTGCAAGACTGTGTATCCTGCCCTAACATCCATGTGTCCTACATGTGGTAGCAATATAGTGTATATGCTCTCTGACATCATCGTCTAGGCTATTCTAGCCTTGTAGACCCTTGTAGACCACTCTAGGCCTATGACATCATCTCACATGACTTCCAGGTCACATGCCCTTTTCCTGTTGTAGACTAATAATAATACTACTATCCTATTTCTGTCCTAACCCTAACCCTACCTGAAGTCTGTCCACATACTCATCTTATAACAATCAAGTCTTTAACATCTGTATCTACTATACAATTGAAGAGAAAAGTAGTTAGCTTTGACACTTGGTATAATTGGCTAGTATATATTGATACAAATACTATATATACAGTGCTGTCCAATAATCTAGCAAATGAATTGAACATATAAGAAGATTTGTTAATAAGTAGGCTTTGTGAGAATTGCATATTTGTATTAGATATGGTTCACATCTTGTTATCCAAGATCCAATGAGGTATTTCAGAAATCTAAATAAGTCAGTTGTATATTATCTAAGAATGTAGATGATTAGTTTGAAATGATCTTTAGTTTCAGCTTATATGCTGTATTTTTATGAGTTGTATAGATTGTATATTTTGAAAGAGAACTTAGAAGACTTAGAGTTTTGGAGATACCAGAAAATGGTAAGATGTGTTATTACCAACACTAGAAGAGAATGTCAGTTTTGGTTAATTTTCAGAATAAAACTAATACAATGTAAAATACTAGTTTATACACTAGGTATATTACTTAGAGTAGTTAATCTAGTGTTATATGCCAAGTTTACTTATCCAGAAAATACATCTCTGTGATAATACTACTTTCTCAACTTCTATTATACAAGCCTGTCTTCCACAATGGCCACCTTTCTCACAATATATTCTCATAGTAGTATTGCAACCATCTAGATATTCTGTTTTCCATGATGGGGATACTTCTATCCAACTCAGTTGTCATAGGATGCTTTGGACACTAATAATTTTTATTTTCTTTTCTTTGATTTTTCTAATTTTATATTAATTTTGTTTTTCTTTTCTTTTCTTTTCTTTTTTAGACAATGAAGAGGTACATGACACCACAGTCACATGACATGTCACATGATGTGATGTCATAGACCTAGAAGGCAGTAGAAAGATCTAGAAGATGATGTTAGGGCATATGTATACAATATAGCGACCTTGAGTAGAAAATAAGGCAGACATAAGGTTGTAACATGGACAATAGGGCAGGCTTAATTATTAGTAGCATGGACCAGGCATGTTTTGTATATATAGGACTCTAATTTAGCAGAGACTCCTTGTCGAGTTCTCTTGTGATTTTCCTCACTTGATTGCCTACTGAGAGCTTTACTCACTTGTGTAGCTATTGGACTTTGTATCTAGTGGTTGTCACAACATCAGTCTCCTATGACAGAGTCCTTACTCCTATCAGTATCTCACCACTGAAACCTCTGCTTGGGGCAATAGTAGCTATACCACTGAGACTCTAAGCATCTCCTACAGTTCTTTCTTGTATATAAGATTAGTAGTTACACTGTAATTCACTAGTCTAATAATCAACAAAGATAACTCTTATTGAACTTGATCTCTAGTGTTCAATGGTGACATACCAATCAGTACTCACTTCTATCTTGGACTTCTTTCTTTCATCTGAAGTTGTAACCACCCAGTAGTTAGACAGCACAACATATAAGCTAAAGCCAAGGTTGTTTCACAAGTTTATACATCTCTGAACCAACTCTGCAGACTTTTACCCTTAGTGTAAACTGTGCCTGACATCTGGAATGAAACTATTAAGTAAGTTACTCTAGATCCTAATGATTCTTGAATATTAGGAATAGAAGTCTATAAGATTGACAAAGAACTAGTAAGAATATCCAAGAGAAAATGGAAAGAAATGATTCATACTGGAAGAGATTGAGAAGTGTAGATAAGGAGAAAGATATTATTTATAGTTTTGGAATGAATGGCCAAAGCAAGATATGACAATTTGAAAAAAATAACTGTCACAAACTTTATTTAACTTGTATCTTCATAACTAGTAAACCAATTCTCGCAAACAAAGTTGCACTAGAAAGTTCAAATAAGGACTATTCATACATATATAATAATAGTTTCATTGGCTATTATCTCAGGAACAACTAAACAGATTTCTATAATTAAACTTGTATTGGAAAACACTTATCAAACAGTTTCTAATGATATATTATACATTATATGAAAATTAGTATTTATAGAGATACAAGCATATCAATATAATAATATAATTAGTTATCTTCTAAAATTAGCCTGACATCTGCTATAACAGATGACAGTTCTCTCAAGTATGAGTTTGATCATGTGATAGAAATAGCTTACATACAGACTATTATAAATACTTTTATGTTTAAGGATTAAACCTTAGACTTAACAACATCAATTTTCATTTATCTCTTATTAACATTGATATCTGTATTGATTATCATCATCATTGTCATCATTATTGAACTTCTGAATCATTCATAAATCTCTGAGAGTGTACCTAAGGTTTAGATATCATAAACAAGTAAGTAATTCATTTATAATAATATTACTTACTCTTTCAATGATTTAGAAACATAAGAACTATAATTCTAATAGATAGATTTTCTTCATACTATATAGTAGCATTTCTTAGCACTAAGTTAGCTGAAATCACTTTGAAGGTTTTTCATGCTCATCATGTGAAAGCAGAGCATTAGACAGGAAAGAAATTATATTATGTATAGCTAAATATAGAATAGTTTAATCAGGTATAGAAGAAGTATAAAGTTACTTATAAGTTAGTTTTTGAATTTACTATGCCATATACTCACTAAAAAATTGTGTTGCTGAACAGAGTATTGTTAGAATTGCAAATGCTAGACTTAATTATTCTTACACTTTGATTTCTCTTTTTCTTTTCTTTTCTATTCCAGAACTTGGAGTTAGCATAATATTATATGTCACTGTCACAATAGAATATAGTGAATAAACCAAAGCTGCATATCAAGATGACGACCAAAGGCCCATCTAAAAAGCAGGTAATTATCCCTATGAGTGGAGAAAATATCAATACTTTCATGAAAAACTCATCTCTTTATGTGGCTAACATAAACAGGCTTTTGCGCAACGCTAAATTGGATGTTCTAGTCAACTACATCTGATCTGATCCTATAGGTGTTATCATTATCACCAATAAAGTTTCGCAGCAATCTGACATGTCAATCTTTGATCAATATGTCAAAAATTCCAACGACATCAACTCTCTTCAGATAGAAGAACCTTGTCTCCCCAAGTCCAAATCCTACCTAAAGATCATTGGTATCCTGTTCTTTCCCCACGTGAATTCTCAGGAGAAGCTTATGTTGAATGACATTAAAATGATTCTCAAGCAGAATTACATCTTCGACAACATTTCTCTTACATCAAAACTAAGAGTAATAAAGATCTCACTGAAATCTGACATATTGATTGTTTGGATAGATATTTGGGACATCCAGAGCGGAAGTAATGCCAAGATGCTAATTAACAGATATTTCAATGTTGGAAGCTATATCGCAATTATTTAGGGAGCTAACATAAACCCTAGTGTACTGCAATACAAAAATTGTTGGAAGTGGGGTCATGCAACATTCTCATGCAGAGTCCAAGGTTCAAAATGCGTCAAATGCAATAGGCCGCACAAATCTGAACACCATTGGAAATTTAGCTGGTGCTGCAAGGTGAACGCCAAGATTGGAAACAAAAAAAGGAGAACTATGCTCCTACATGTTCAAGTGTTTGAATTGCTGAGGAGACCACCAAGCAGACTCCAATCAATGTCTGTTTTGGAGACACAGGTTCAATAAGGAATGGCATCAGAGGAAGTATGCTGAGATCCATGAAAACAGATCCAAATCAATTTATTCTAAAGAGAACGGCTTAGCTCAACAATGATTGTGAAAAACCTCAAAATTTTTTCGCAAAATGTTTGCAAGAACTCCCTCATCATCAATACCCTCCTTGAGACTTTAAATCAATTCGATATCATCTTAATTCAAGAACCTCCATGGTCTGAAATCCAAAAAATACCTAGCACTTCAAATAGCAATGGTGAACCTTTAATAGGTACTAGCCACCACCCCAACTGGGTTTCTTTTGCTAGAATCCCATCGGACAAGAAGGACTTCTCTAGAGTCATTGCCTATATCAATATTTGCCTTTCTTCTCTCTGCTTTCTTTGTTGCAAAGACATTATTAATTATAGGGACATCAGTCTCATTTTCTTTTTCAATAACAACATATGCTATTATATCATGAATGTTTATTCTGATTCATCACATACAACTTTAAAGTATCTAAAGGATACTGAAGTTAACATCAATAACATCATTCTTATGATAGATGACTTTAACATTAGAGATAGTTTATAGGATTTGTCTTTTCCATTCTATTCTTCTCTTAGTGATAATTTAATTATTATAGCAGACTCTTTCAATCTTGCACTATCTACTCCAACTAACCCTTGTCCAACTAAGTACTCTGATATAGCAGGAGAGTCTAATTCTGTGATTGACCTCATGTTCCTACAATATGGATCATCAGAACTTGATCAACACTCAATCCTCCCCGATTTTCAGTTATTTTCAGATTATGCTCCTCTCTCCATCAATATCCCTATCTTCAAAGAGATTCATCCAAACATCAAAACTATCTCTGGCTCCAAAAAGTGACCAAGAATCCGCATTCATTGAAGACATCATTTCAAACTTCAAAATCATAGACACATCTAACATTGAGGACATGGAAAAATTGGAATGATTATCAACCAAGCTTGGACAAAAAATGCCAAGAAATCAAAAATCTCCAAGCATTCCAAACAATGGTGGACAGAAGAATGCAGTCACTCTCTCAATAATTACAGAGCATCAAGGAGTCTCGAACATTGGAAGAAATTCAAGAAGGTAGTTAAAGACGTCAAGAGATCCTTTTTCAACAATAAAATTCAAGAAATTGCAAACAAGAATTGTGGTCTATGGGAGCTGATGAACTAGATTAAAAAATGGAAACTTCCTACCATTGAGGCCATTAATCACAATGGTTATCCATGCCTTTCTCCAGAGAGCTTATGGAATGCTCTTCATAGTATCTTCAATACCACTCTAAATTGTCAGGTCAATCTCAACATTCTCAATGAAGTAGAGCACAAACTCTCTCAATGGTGGAGCCTGTTCTCCAAAGAAGAATTCAAATCAGCAATCAGCAAATGTAGTGATGCATCAGCGCTAGGCCCAGACAAGCTAACATGGCGCTATTTGAAATTCATTGTCAATCAAGACACCTGCCTTACCAACATAATCAACATTGCTGATTCATGCATCAATTTAGGGTATTGGCCAAAATACTTGAAGGTTTTGTCCATGATAATCATACCTAAACCCAACAAGTCTTTATATGATCAGCCAAAAGCATTTCAACCTATTGTTCTCCTTAATACATTAGGTAAACTCATTGAGAAAGTGATTGCAGAAAGACTCCAATTCACAGTCATGAGCAATGACTTTACCCACCTGAATCAACTAGGCGGATTAAAATTCAAGTCCACCACAGACACTGGCATAGTTCTCACTCATATCATTTGATCAGAATGGGCCAAAGGAAAATCAACAAGTTCTCTTGCATTTGACATATCGCAATTCTTTCTGTTACTCAACCACAAACTCCTAACTCTCATTCTTGAAAAGATGGGCCTCGATCCTAAAGTCACCTCTTTTTTTACGAACTACCTAGTCAGGAAAAGAACAAGTTATGTATGAAATGACCTTTCCTCCCCTATGTTTGAAGTCAATGTTGGAGTAGGCCAAGGGTCTGCTCTTTCTCCCATCCTTTCAGCTTTATATCTTACTCCGTTTTTATATATTCTAGAAAAACATTTAAAAAATCTAAAAATTCCCATTTCTATTCTTTCATTCATGGATAATGGTCTCATTATTGCTTAGAACAAATCTTTTGATATTTCTAACTCTTATCTTTTTTGTAGTTACAATGTTTTTTCTAAATTACTTGACAGCTTTGGTCTCATCATCAAACATTCAAAAACTGAAGTTTTCCACTTTAGCAGATCCTAGAGCTCTTTTAATCCTCCTCTTCTAGACCTTTCCCTGATTGGAGGTCTGATTTTACGATCCAAAGATACTTGGAAATACTTGGGTTTCATCTTTGACCGCAAACTCACATTCCACAAGCATATCAATCACTACTCAAACAAAGCAATTTCAACAGTCAAGTGCATGAAGCTTTTGGGAAACTCATCTCGAGGCATCAACCCTCTTCAAAAATGTTTGCTTTACAGATGTTGCATTCTTCCTATAGCACTATATGGCTTTCAACTGTGGTTTTACAATAAAGCCCCTTTATCGTACCACATGAAAATCCTGGATAAGATGCAGAGAAGAGCTGCTATTTGAATTTTAGAAGCTTTCAAAACATTGCCATCGGAGGGTATCAAAGCCATCGCCGGAATTATACCTATAAGATTCCATCTTCAAAAAATCACTAGAAGATTGCAAATTTGCCCCTTCAAGCTCCCCACCAACCACATCTTAAGAGAACTAATGGATGATTCACCTTTATCGTCCAATAATCCCAATCTGCACACTGTTGGTTCTCTAACAAACCATCAAAAGAATATAGCCAAAGATCACCTCATTGACTCTTGCAACAAGGTCTATGGAATCTTCCTATTCTTTTCTCCTCTTAACTCAGAATTTTTCTCTGGTTCCCATATTATAGACAATTTTTCTGATCAATTTTCTTTCAATTTAGTTAATAAAAAAGAACAAGAAAAAGATAAAATTTACACTCAAGAACTTGACAATATGGTTCTTCAAAACTCCTCTTTGCAGCACACAGCCCTCATAATAACAGATACTAGCATCAAGAACAACATTGCTACATCTATATCACATGTTCACATAGCAAACCATCCACTCACCAAAACAGTGCATCATACAGCATTCGTAACAAGCACAGAGGCGGAACTGTTCACCATCAGTTGCAGTATCAACCAGGCCTGCATCAAAGAAAACGTCTCCAAGGTCATCGTCATAACAGACTCCATTCACGCTGCAAAGAAAATATTTGACAGCAAATCTCATCCCTTCCAATCCCATACTGCAGCAATTCTCAGCGAGTTGCGGGACTTCTTCAACTCTAACCATAACAACTCCATTGAATTTTGGGAATGTCCAAGCCGTCTTAAATGGAGGTTTCATCATGATGTTGACAAAGACTCCAAATCGTTCCACCCAACACCTGCTTATCCTTGCAAAATTTCCTGGGATTATTACAAGAAAACTGACAGTAACGATATCATTAACCAGTGGAAGATGACATTCCAAGCATCGGATGGAAAAGACAAACATTTTCTTGACCTCTTAGATGACAATTTCAACACAATCAAACCCTTTTTATCAAGATCGTCAACGGTGGACTTTGTTTTTATTTTTCTCTTTTTACTTTATTTTATTTTTATTTTTATTTTTCTTTTATTTTCTATTTTTAGAACAACTCGGGTTAGGGTCTATCAGTCACACTGTCACATCAGTCACAAATTGATGGCGTAGTCACAAGACTGATCATGAGACTTGGGAGAATGGAGTAGAAG
>JAJOHK020001128.1:0-15799 GCA_022457215.2 Leucocoprinus gongylophorus | reverse complement strand
TCTCCTTCGGAGGGTGTGACGTATGAAACTTGTCCGAGGTCGTGCGTTCGGGCTTCGAAATACAGCCATGATATGTGGCTGTCCACTAGATCGTCTATTAGCGACGTGTCCATTTTCGGAAGCCCACCCATATAATTGCTTGGCCTACATCTTGTACCGCCCTCCGGCCAAAATTTGGGTGCACAATGTACTGTCTCCGAGAAACATTGTTGAACATTTGATGAGATTCCTCCTTAGATTCCTCCTTACTACCCCTGGCTTTCTTGCCTCGAGTTGAAACTGAGGGTTGATCAAGCTGGCTCTGGGGGTGAACGGAGTTTCATTTCTCTGGTGGTGCCGCCGTAAGTTTAAAGGTTCATCCACGTCGTTGATATTTGACAAACAAGCCCCTCACGGTCCAATTTGAACTGTATTATGACTCTTTGTCAGATCGAACCAACTCCAAATCTCTCCCAGTAGTTAGAAGTTTATATTCTTCCATCTCCTTCCCATTGCATGGACCTTCCACTGGCCCAACACCGAAACTCCTTCCTGGCCTTGCCGAGTTTAGAAACTAGTCGGCTTATGCTTTGGAATATTAATTTGACATTTTATCTATTAGAATGACTGGGCAAAGGCATAGAAGAGCCTTAGAACTCTAGGAGATCCCAAGTCTGTTGCATAAGTAATACCAACTATATAACTCATCTCCAGAAAATTCTAAGAAAATAGAATATGATTTCTGAATATAATAACTACTCTAAATACTGCTTATGTAATCACAGAATAATAACAATACTATAACAATTAAGAACTATTAAGAATAAAAGAACTAATTGTGAAAAAGAGTTAGAATACTTAGCAAAAATATATAAAGTATAAACAAGTAGATTAATATAAGTGTGAAAGATAACAGAAGACTATAGGAGACTACAAAGTATCACAAAGAAGTAAAAGAGCATAGAAAGAAAAGAAATTAGATATATTCAGATTGCTAGACATGATTATGGACAGCTAAAAAAGGTTTAGAGCATAAAAAAAGCTGTCATAAACTTCATTCAGCTTATATCTCCACTGTTATGGGACACTTTGGACACTAACAATTTTTATTTTATTTTATTTTATTTTTCAGATTTTATATCAATTTTGTTTTTCTTTTCTTTTCTTTTGGACAATGGAGAGGCACATGACATGGAAGTCACATGACATGTCACATGATGTGACATCATAAGTCTAAAACATAGTAAAAGGGTCTGAAAGATGATGTTAGGGTATATGGAGACAACATGGTGGCCTTGAGTAGGAAATAAGGTAGACATAAGAATGCAATATAGACATAAGGGTAGGACTAATTATTAGTAGCACAGACCAAGCATGTTTTGTATAAATAGGACTCTAATATAGAAGAGACTCCTTGTCGAGTTCTTTTGTGAACTTCCTACTTGATATTCACTTAAGAGATTTACTTGTTTGTGTTATCATTGGTCTTTGTGACTAGTGGTTGCCACAACAGCTTTAACAAAGAGTAGCACACCAAAGAATATGCTAAACTCCAGGAAACCAGGAAATGTTCAACTCATTCAGCCATGAACACCAGCAAAATATGATTTTGAAGGATCTGAAAATTTTTTTACAGAACATTCAAAAAAATAATTTCATTATCAACACAATCCTTAAAATCAACAACAACTTTGACATCATTTTCATCCAGGAACTGTCCTAAACAACATTAAAATCCATTCCAAGCCCTTCCAATTGCAAAGGTGATTCTTTGGTAGGGATCATTAATTACTCCAACTGGCTCATATTCACCAGAGAACCTGACACTATGAACAACTGTCTAAGAGCTGTTATGTTCATTAACATCAGACTTTCTTCTTTTCATTTCTCTTTTCACAAAGATGTTATTAATTATAGAAACATTCTTTTAACCTCTTTTTTCAACAATGGTAACATTTTTTGGCTCATGAACATCTATTCAGACTCTTCTCATTCTGTGATAAAGTATCTCAAGAATACAGAATTTAACATTCGAAACCTCCTCATTATGACTGGGGATTTCAATATCCAGAATTGTTTATAGGACCCATTGTTTAACCACCATTCTTCCATTAGTAACGATCTTTTTACAATTGCTGACTCTTTTAACTTAAGTCTGTTGTACCTGAATAACCAAGTTTCTACTAGGTACTCTGATAATGCCAATGACTCAAACTCAGTCATTGATCTGATGTTCCTCTGTTATAACTTCTCTAAACTGAACATGCATTCTATCCATCCTGAATGGCGCCTTATGTCTGATCATGCACCTTTAACAATTACCATTCCTATTGTTGAAGAACACATTGCCACTTGGATAAGAACTATTGCAAAAAACAGTGAAGAGGAAGATGAGTTTATTAAGGAGGTTATAGCAGCCTTTTCAAAGTTGGACACATCGAACATCTCAGATATTTCCAAGTTAGAAAAAGTTGTATTGGACTTTGCTAACATTGTAGATCATACTTGGATGAAGTACTCCAAACTCGCCAACATCATGAAGTATTCCAAATCCTGGTGGAATGAGAAATGTAACAAAGACTTGGCAAATTATAGATGTTCAAAAAGCATAGAAAGCTGGAAGTTATTCTGAAAAACCATTAAGAGTATGAAAAGAGTGTTCTTTGATCTTAAAATTCAAGAAATTGCCAATAGGAAGCAAGGACCTTGGGAGCTCATGAACTAGGTCAACAAGTGTAAACTTCCAGCCATTGAAATGATCAAGTATAATAGTTGGCCATGTTTAGAGCTAGACAATCTCTAGCAAGCTCTTCATACTTCTTTCAATACAGCTTAATTTTGAGAAATAGATGAAACTGTACTCAACAAGCTCAATTTGTTTTCTTTGGATGTGTGGTTGAGATTTTTGGAGGTAGAATTCATATGCACTATTGCCGACTGCAATAATTTGTCTGCACCTGGTCCTAACAAATTAATGTGGGGACACCTCAAATGCATTATCAAAGACAAAACATGTTTGAAGAATATTGTCACTATTACTAATGTATATTTCAAGATAAATTATTGGCCTGATCATTTCAAGAAATCAACAATGATTGTTATTCCAAAACCCAACAAATTGTCATATGACTCTCCGAAGTTCTTCAGACCTATTGTTCTCCTAAACATTATGGGCAAATTAATTGAGAAGGTCATTGGGGACAGGCTCCAATTTCAAGTTGTCTTGAACAACTTTATCCACCAAAGTCAACTAAGTGGCTTAAAGTTTAAATCCACTATAGATGCAGGCATCACTCTCACCCATTTTATTTGTACAGGGTAGATTAAGAACATGTCAACCAGCACTTTGGCATTTGATATCGCACAATTTTTCCCTTCATTAAATCACCGCCTTTTAGCCTTAATCCTAGGAAAAGCAAGGTTCGAGTCAAGAGTAGTCAACTTTTTTTCAAACTATCTCATTGATAGATAGACTAAGTACTTTTGGAACAATTTTTCCTCTTATCTTTTTGACATTAATGTGGGAGTGGGTCAAGGCTCTGCCCTCTCTCCTATTCTTTCTGCTTTATATCTCTCTCCATTTCTTCATATTCTTGAAAAAATCTTGATCTAAAAATTTCTACTTTATCCTTTGTTGATGATAGACTTCTTATTATGGAGAGTAAATCCTTTCAAGTTTCTAACATATACCTTTTTAGTAGTTACAATGTAGCTTCTAAACTTCTATCCAAATTTGGTCTTCTTGTCAAACACTTGAAAACTGAAGTTTTTTACTTTTCCAAATTGCAGGGAGCCTTCAATCCTTCTCCCCTGGATTTATCATCAATTGGCAGCCTCTCTCTCATCCCAAAAGATATCTGGAGATATTTGAGATTCATTTTCAACAACACATTGACTTTTATACCAATAAAGCAATCTCAATGGTCAAATGTATAAAGATTCTTGGCAACTTATCAAGAGGCTTGAATCCTCAGCAGAAATGCCTTCTATACAGAAGCTGTGCTCTCCTAATAGCTCTGTATGGGTTCCAATTATGGTATTATTCCAAAGCTCTCTTCTCGTATCCTTTGAAATCATTAGGAAAACTCCAAATACAAGTAGCTTTATGGATAGTAGGAGCATTTAGAACTGCTCCATAATTTAGTATCAAAGCCATCACTGGGCTCATCCCAATTCACCTATACCTTCAAAAACTTCGTAGAAGATCTCAACTCAGAGCTCATACTTTTTCTGCTAATCATATCCTCAGATCCCTAATGGAGGTCAACTCTGAGACTTCTACACATCCACACTCCCTTTCACTTAGTTCCTTAATGAGATATCAATGCAGTCTCATCAAAGGCCACTTAGTCAACATAGATAACAGGTTCAATGAAGTCTTCCCTTTCTTTGATCCTCTAAATCCTGAATTCATTCCTAGTAACAGAATCATTGATAGTTTTTCTGATTGTTTTTCTTTCTATTTATTTAGTAAAAGCAATAACCATTTCTTCAAGAATTGCATTCAACAACTCAATGACTTAGCAATTATGTCCTCCAATACTTTATCCAATGCACTTGTGGTTACAGATGCCAATGTCAAGAACAATGTCACTTCATCCATAGTGCATATTTATGTTCACAATAGACCAGTCATCAAAACTCTTCACCATGCAGTCAACATTACTAGCACTAAAGCCAATCTTCAACCCTTCCTTGCATATGCTACAAAAGCAAGCAGCTCTCATTCTTAACAATCTCAGAAAGTTCTTTAATTGTTATCATGAGAACACAATCAAATTCTGGGAGTGCCCTAGCAAAAGCAACTGGATGCTCCACAAAAACATTGACATTAAAATAAAGGCTTTCAATCTCATGCCTCTCTCCCTGAATAAAAATTCCTGAGATTTCAGCAAAAAATCAGAATGCGACAATATTGTCAATAAATGGAAGATAATGTTCCAAGTGTCAGATCTAAAAGGAAGAAATTCCATGGACCTTGTCAACAGTGACAACAATATTTTAGAACCTACCTATAGCAAGAGTAGTACTTGGCTCTAATACTTTGGCCATTCAAACATATTATGTACTAGAGCTACTAGAGCAATAACTAATCATGCTCCCATAGGAGAATATCACCTCCAATTCTTCCTGAATGAAGAGTTCAGTTGCCTATGTAGCCTCTACCCCATTGAAACAAGACGACATATCCTTCATGAGTGCAGAAGGTTCAATGAGTATTGGAATCCAAGAAGAGACTCAATTGCTCACTTTACTTAGTTTTTGGATAGAAACCTGAGGGTGTTTGCTTTTACAACTCTCTCTACATAGTTAGATTGGTTTCATATAACCTACTAATATTTCTCCATTTCTTTGTAGTTCATTAGTTTATATTTATTCTCTTTCTCATCTTTTTCTCTTTTTCTTTTGTTCCTTTCTTTTCTTCTTCATGTATTTTCAGTTGCTATGTATGTAGTTACGAAGTAGCTACCACAGTTTACTATTGTACCCTGTGTAATAAATTTTTGAAGAAAAAAAATGACACTACATTATAGGCCTAGAACATAAAAGAAGAGGCTGAAAGAATAACATTAAGATACATGTTTACAGTATATTCATCTCATAGTTTTCTCAAGGACACTTCAACTATCTCTCATAGTTTATAGATTTTTATCTAAGTTATAATCTGAGCCAAGCTTAGGATTGTAACAACTATACTATAGAAGAAAAGAAAAATTATAAAAGACTAGAAATATTAACATGACTAATAAATAACAGAAATTGGATGACCTTATTTATATAAGGCCATTTAAGACTACTACTAGGAAAAGCTTTCAGAACAAAACCTATAATAAAGAGAAATAATATAAGAGAATTTATTCATTTACATTCTCTAATTTTTTAGCTTTTATTATTTATAAAAAAAGCTACTTATTGATTGTAATACTTGAAAATTAGATAACTTGACAGTGATTTAGAGGTTCAGTATAAGGAGATAGTGATGATAGATGATAAGTAGTATCAATAAGAATAATTAATGTTATTAAGTCTAAAGTCTAATATTTAGATACAAAGATATATATACAAAAGAGTGATGGTCTATACACAAGCTGTTTTCATCATATGATCAAAACTTATACCTAATGAGGCTGTTATCTGTCATAGCAGTGTTAACCTAATTTTAGAAGATAACTAATTATGCCACTTTATTAATATGCTTGTATCTCTATAAATACTTATCATTATAGAATATGTCATATATTATCAGAAATAGTTTGATGAGTACTTTCTAATGCAAGTTTAATCATGTGAATCTATCTAGCCATTCATGAAATAATAGCTAACAAAACCTTAACAGTTACTGATAGTCTGATATCTTGGTTGTTTGTTATTGCTTTTGTACATTTCACATATATATAGATAGCCCTCATTTGAGGCTTTTTAGTGTAACTTAGTTTGTGAAAATTGGTTCACTGGTTGTGGATGTTGTGACAACCACTAGTCACAAAGACCAATGACTACACAGCAAGTAAATCTCTTGAGTGGATATCAAGTGGGAAGTTTACAAAAGAACTCGACAAAGAGTCTCTTCTATATTAGAGTCCTATTTATACAAAACATGCTTGGTCTGTGCTACTAATAATTAGTCCTACCCTTATGTCTATATTGTATTCTCATATTTACCTTATTTCCTACTCAAGACCACCATGTTATCTCCATATACCCTGACATTATCTTTTAGACCCTTCTACTATGTTTTAGACTTATGACATCACATTATGTGACATGTCATGTGACTTCCATGTCATGTGCCTCTCCATTGTCCAAAAGAAAAGAAAAGAAAAACAAAATTGATATAAAATCTGAAAAATAAAATAAAATAAAATAAAAATTATCAGTGTCCAAAGTATTCCATAATAAAAGCAGTGTTTCCAGAAAAGGCAATCATTTGAGTTGGCCTGATGATCACCTTTACAACTGAGACATTTGAATGTGTGAGGGCAAGGCTTGCCCTTCTTGGTCTCTAATCTAGAAGAATTAATTTTCTCATTAGCCTTACAGTACTAGGTGAATTGATGATGATGAGCAGTTAAGTGAGGACCATTACACTTAACATATTTGACCCCCTGAATGTGACATATGCCAGCTATATGCCCCCATTTTCAACACTTCTTGTATTGTAGGACCCCTTAGTGTCAAGATCACAGAAAGTGGACTTAGTTTCTTTTTATTTTATTTTGATTTATTCCCCATTGTTTTTCTATTTTTAGAACTCTAGGGTTAGGGTTAGAATTGATCGGTCACACTGTCACATTAGTCACATCTGATAGTGTGATCCTAACATTAATCATGGGACTTAAGAGAAAGAAATAGAAGGTTCTAGAATAAAATGATGTCATACAACATGGACACCATATTTTAGCCTTATGCTCTACACATGGTCATTTAGGGTAGGGTACACAGTAACTAGCATGGACCATCTGTAGGAGTATATAAGGTAGGCTATTTTGTAAAGAGCTCTCTATTGAGTTCTCTTATGTTTCTCTAATACAAGAGTTATTCTTATATCTAATCCTAAGAATTTAAGATCATAACACTTGGTTTATGTTGGCTCTGTGAACTGTGGCGATAAAGCTTCCTACATTAAAGCATCTGTTGATTATTTTCTTGGCATTGGATTCATTTTGAGTATCCCAAATGTCAATCCAAATTATGGCTATATTGGACTTGGGTGAGACTTTAATTACTTCAGGTTTGAACATAAGAATGATGTTGTTGAACATATGATTGCTCTTAAGAATGTTCTCGATTTCATTAAATAAAATTTGTATATTTATTCATTTGTTGATATAAAGAATACCTACAATCTTTAGGTAAGACTTGGATTGTGGAAGTCTTGGAAATGAAACCTGTTTCACACCAGTAGTAAGAGAATTTTTTACATATTTTTCAATTTGTTGTAAGTCAGAAAGCAAGGAGATATTGTTAGTAGTAATAACAATTCCTTTGTTATCAGCATGAATGAAGTTAGCTATCGTGTTGGACAAGATATTCTTGAGTACACAGTTTATATTGATAATGTGCATGCTTGCATCTTTGAGGAATCTCTTTGCAAGTTTGTTATTTATGGGTACAATAGCTTGCTTGCATAAAGGATCTTTTGTAGTCATGTTGATCTTGGATTTGGGTTTGCTGTTGTTGTTTTATGATCTTTTGGACTATATTAATCTTCTTGTTGGGAAGGTTCAGGAACATCTCTTTGATTTTCAGCATATCCATTGAAATGCTTGACAATAAGATTGATTTAGCCAGTTTAGATTAAGAGGAATCCTGTGCATAAGACTTCTTCAGAGGGGGTTTGTCATTTTTCTTGAAGTACTTTGAGATTTTGTTTACTTCTTTCTATAACTTTGCTGGGATAGGTGGAAGAAGTGGGGATATGAAGGTAGGTTTAGCTGTTTCCTTTCCTTTATTGTTAACCTGTGGTTTGGTGATTTGAGGATTGAATTTGGACTTGACTTTGTTTCTGAAGATTGTTTTGTTATCGTCCATGAATAAGTTGTCCCAGTAGGCTTCATATATTGTGGAAATAAATTCCCATGTTACTTTGCCAATGCCTTTCAAGTCCTTAACTTTATTAGCTCTATCATTTTTAATAGACTTACCTAGAATGTATCTTCACATTCTAGTAAGTGATTCCTTGATGTTTTGAATGTCTGATGCCAGGTATTCTATTAATCTGTGAAGAGACACTTACCATTCTATGACTCTGGGTCCAGAGCTTGATTGATATCGTAGTTCAATTGTACATTGAACACGTTGTATCTGGTAGGTTGGTTTAGAGCATGCTGTTAGCATGCTGTATTAGTGTTGTTAGCTGCCTTGCCAATATGACCAGTTTGACTCTTAGGAGTCTCATATTCCAATCCCAACTATGAACCATTGGATAGTTCACTATTAGATACAATAACAGGTTTATCTTTCTCCATCCTGTCATTCAGTTTCTCTAAGTGTTCAGCATAACTTTTCTTGCATTTGCTTGAGAAGATAGAAAGAGTCCTAGGATTATGTGCACTTTATAATAAAGAGTGACCTTGTATCTCGTCAAAGAAGTCACTTATACTCTGAAAGAGTTGGCTAAATGAGTCAACCCCTATACCTACATTATTACTTGCAGTCATATTGAGAGTTGATTCACAAATTGTAAGAATATCAGAAGTTATATTTTCTAAGTCTTTAATAGGCACTACCATACAAGATGGTAGTAAGAGAGAAAGAAGAAATGTATAATGTAGTGTTATATGACATATACTTCTTTATTATCCAAGAAATAAATAAAAAAGAAAAATCAAATCAAAGAAAATAAATTAAAAAATAATAAATAAAAAATAAAATAAAAGTTCAAGTATATTATGATATATATGAGAATGCCATAAATGCTTCTTTCTCTCTTACCACTATCTCATATGGTAGTGTCCAACAGAGAATTAGTAAATACATTGTTTCTTTTCATTTTGAATTCTAAAAATGGTTTACAAGTACAAACTAACATTAGAAGTTATCAAATAAATATTGAAGTTGACATACCTAGAGGTTGGTTAATAATATCTAATCCTAACAGGTCTAGAGAGTCATCAATAGATTCTAATACTTTATCTATGGCATATGCTAATAGAATTCAAGTATTAGCCAACTACCCTATATAGGCTAAATAAGTAGAGAATACAGATTTTTTTAAAGTTCTAATTCTGTCCTTTTCCATACAATAGTAAGAGAAGGTATATATGAGACTACTAACATAAGACTAGTAGTTAAAGCAATTGATTCTTATATTGACAATATATATACTTCTCAAGGATAGACAGCACTGGCTAATCTTTGTGCTGGTAAACAATCTATAGTTATTAATAACACAATTGCTTCTCAATGTCTAGAACCATCACTTATCCCTTATACAATCAATCAACCTGCTGATTCATAGTTGTAGAGTAGTAATTTCTATCCTATTCTTATCTTTGGGATTAAGATTAATAAATATCCAAAAGGTAATGTTAAAGATATCACTTGCTCACTTCATAGGATTACAGCTTTTGTCAGATAATAAAAACTAGGAGACAAAACAACAGATAATATTTCTGAAATTGCAGAATTTGGTTTTGCAATATGGGATCTTCTGTTAGCAATTTACAAATTAGGTTGGGACAAACTAGCTATAAGCAAGAACAAGACTTTCAGGCAAAGCATGCTCTCACAATTCAACAAGGTATGCACTAACAACATAGTTCTTAGTAAATTGTCTTTTAGTAAATCAACAAAAGAAAAGAAAGCAGATATTTCTAGAATTCCTTCTCCAATTCCTCCAAGGCCTAGCAAAAGCATTCTGGCCAAATATAAATTTTACAATATAAATTCATTATTACTGTTAAACTCCAAACCTTACATTAAATCATATGCTCAAGTCTCTAGAAGAAATATCAATGATATTATCAAGGTTAAGAAAGCTTTTCTCAAACTCTCTTTTAGCAAAGTTTCAGAAGTACATAATATAATCAACAAGACAAAAAACAAAGGTAAACCAAAGGTCAATATAACAACTAAAAGTCCCTCTCATAAACAGATTATCATCCTGATAGGTGCAAACAATATGGAAAAAATTATTAGTCAAGTAGAAAAACATATCAAAAATATTAACAGATTACTAATTATATTTGGTTAGACAATAAAAGTATCATTATTACTACTAACAAAGTAGCAGTGCCTTCTGTTTTGAATATGGTAGAAAAATATATCAAGGACCTGAATAATGTAGATTTAAGCAACATTATGAGCCTAAGACTTCCACAATCAAAATCTTACCTTAAGATTCTAGGTATTTTGTACTTTGTAGAAAATACTAATCTTCCTATCATATCTAATATCATAGAATGAATAATTTATAGCAGTTATATCTTATTGATATCTGGGATTGACAGAATAGCTCAAAAGTGAAGTATCTTATCAATAGGTACTTTAATATAGGTCATTATATTGCAACCATTAAGGGAACAAACATGAACACTAGAGTACTATAACATAAAAACTACTAGAAATGAAAGCACACTACTTATGCATGTCATATTCATAGATCTAAATGTTAGAAGTGCAACAAACTACATAAACTAGAATATCACAGAGATATGGCATAGTATTACAAATCTAACTTCAAAATGAACCTCCAAAGACTTGAAACTCCAAAAATAGAACAATATAATCATATCTTCAAATGTGTTAATTATAAAGATGATCACTAGGTAGATAGTACTAACTGTTCCTTTTGGAAATATAAGTTTAACAAGAAATAGCATAACAAGAAGATATAGGAGCTTCAAGAAATTAGAGCTAATTTAATTCACTCAACTGTAGGTAGGGATAAATAATGATCCTAGAATCTCTTGACTTCTTTCACAGAATGTTTGTAAGAACAGACTACTAATCAAAACAATACTAGAAAATAACAAAAATTATAATATTTTATAGAGCTGCTTTGGTCTATTATTTATCAAATTATGAGTTCTTTATCTAAAGAAGGGAAAAACATTGTTGATACTCCTCACTACCCATCTTGAATCATGTTTGCAAGAATATCTACCAATGATAATGATTATCCAAGAGTCATCACTTATATTAATGCCAAATTAATCAGTCTATGATTTTTGTTAAGAAAGTACATCTTCAATTATTGGGATATTAATCTTGTTTCCTTTTTCAATTGTGGTATAATGTGTTTCATTATTAATGTGTACTCAGATAAACAACAGAATGCCTTCAAGTATCTAAAGAATACTAAGGTAAGTTTAAATAATGTTCTAGTCATGACAGAGGACTTTAACATTAGAGACAATAATTAGGACACATTATATTTTCATTATTTGGTGCATATGAACACACTTCAAGAAGTGGCTGATAGCTTTGGTTTAGAAATATCAACTCCCATCAATCCAATTCCTACTTGATATATAGATAATTCTCAAGACTTGAATTTAGTATTGGATTTAATGTTTCTCCAAGCAGGATTAGTGGAATTCAACAAACATGAAATTCCACCAGATTTTTGGAGCCCATCAAATCACACCCTGCTATTGGTTTCTATCATTATAAAGGAAGATTTTATTCAAGAAAAAAATAATCTATCACTAGAAATAGTGATGAAGAGAAAGAATTTATCAATGAGCTTAAAACCAGAGTAGGCTCCATAGAGACAACTAACATCAATAGCTGCAAAATATTTGAAAGCATAACTCAAGAATTTGCTGTTGTTGTAGAAAACCTTTGAAACAAATTTTCAAAACTGGTCAACATTACTAAACAGTCTAAATCATGGTGGAATAAGAAATGCAACAGATAGTTGGCCATATATTGGATTTCTAGGCAAAGAAGCAACTAAATTAAGTATAGGAAAATGGTAAAAGCAGCTAAAAAAGTCTTTTTTAATAGCAAAATTTAATAAATCACATTGTCTAACAAGAGACTGTGGGATCTTATAAACTAGGTCAAAAAGTGCAAGTTGCCAGTAATGAAAGCTGTGAAATTCAATAGCAGACTGTGTAATGATTTGGATAATTTGTAGTAAGTATTATACCAGTCATACAATTTAGCTTAAGATCACTTCATTGATATATAAGTTCTTGAGAATATGTCAATGAATTGAATGGTTCCTATTCTCTAGTATGGAACTCAAAGATACTATTAATACATACAATAACTTGTCTACTCCTGGTCTAGACCATGTCTCTTAAAGTTATCTCAAAGATATAATAAAAGACAATAAATACTATTCTAATATTGTCAACATAGTGAGCACATGTATCAACCTTATTCATTGGCTAATGCATTTCAAAAAATCATTATCTATTATCATTCCAAAACCAAATAAACCATTATATAACATCCTAAAAGCCTTTTACTCTATCATGTTTCTCAATATACTAGGCAAATTAATTGAAAAAGCAATAAGCAAAAGATTGCAAGTTCATACTATTACATTAAATTTTGTTCATTCAAGCCAATTGGGAGGTATCAAGCAGTAGCTGACAACAGATATTTTTTTAACTTACCTTGTATAAATGGAATAGGTGAAAAATCTTCACATAAGTACTCTTGTGTTTGATATAGCACAATTTTTCCCTTCTCTTAGCTATTGTCTTCTTTCTATGATTCTTGATAAAGCAGGCTTTGATTTAAATATATCTCAATTTTTCTCTGATTATTTAATAAACAGACAAACTTAATATATTTGAAACAACTTTACTTCTCTCTTCTTTAGAACTAATGTTAGTCTTCTTATTTCTCAGGAAAAACTTTTTGAAAAATCAAATATAAACCTCTTTTGTAGCTATAGTATTATTTCTTCTCTTTTCAGACAGTTTATTCTGGTCATTGAGCATAACAAGTCAGAATTTTTTCATTTCTCTAGATTATCTAAAGACTTTAATTCTTCTCCTTTAGATTTGAGATCTTTAGGAGAATTAATACTCAAGCATAAAAACACTTAGTATTATCTAGATTTTTTTTGATAGGAAACTCTTTTTTTGACATCATATCTATTATTACACTAACAAAGCTTTATTCACCATTAAGTGTATGAAGATGTTGGAAAACTCAGCTAGAGAACTTTCACATAAGCACAAACATCTCTTATATACAATATATATACTCCTTATCACTTTATATGGTTTTCAGCTCTGGTATTTCAAAGGAGTGTTATTATATCAATCTCTCAAAGAGCTGAGAAAAATGCAAAGAAGAGTAGATCTATGGATTATAGAAGCTTTTTATATATTACCATCTTGGGAAGTTGAAGCTATAGCCAGCCTCATTTCTATCCATTTCTACCTTGATAAAATTAGTAGACATCATCATCTATAAATGGCAATACTTCCCAAGCAACATATAATCAATTCATTGTTGGACAAGCATTATTCTAAGAAGAATATGCTACATTGCATGGTCACAACTCATCTTATGCCTAAACAACATTTGAAAACCAAGTATCCTATAATAAATATCAATAATTGGTTAAATAAAGAATTTTTTCTAGTTGTTTTTCTTTTATCTCAGTTAATCAAAAAGACACTGAAGCTCTAGTTGCTCATCAGAACAGACCTGATAACATCTATAGGGATTCTCTTACCAATCATGATACTATACTCATAGTTTTGGATGCTAGTATTAAGAACAATATTGCTATCTCAATTTTGCATATTCATAAAGGCCAAGAAATAATTGCAAAAAATATAATATTTTTAGAGGCAGAACTGTTTGCCATCCAATATGACATCAATCATGCTACTCAACTACAAGATATTCCATACATAGTTATCATCACAGATGTTATTTCTATTACAAACTCAAGATCTTAGAATATATCAAAAATAAGAACCTTGTATTAGGGTTAACACAAGAGAACTCAATAGAGAACTCTGTACAGGATTGTCTACCTTATAAACTAAAACCTAATGGTCCATACTCTACTACTTTAGCCTACTCTAAGTAACCATATATATAATATGTTATATAACATCATTCTTTCTAGATCTTTTTACTGTCTTTTATTATGATCATGTGACAGTATAATCATAACAGTGTTGTAATGTGACAGTTTGTGACTATGACTTGTGACATCACACTAAACCATAATCCTAAGTTCAAAACTAGAAAATAAATCAAAAAGAAGATGAAAATGGAAAATAAAAATAAAATAAATAAAGTTTACTTTTTGCCACTCTGATAATCCCTGCTACTAAAAAAATCTTTGATTTGAACATTCATTCTCATCAACTCTACTTTATCACCATATTAAAAGACCTTAAAGAATTTTTCAAAAAAAACTCAAATAACTTAATCAATTTCTGAGATTGTTCAAGTAACATCAAATAATTTCCACATCATATAGTTGATAAGGAGTCAAAACAGCTTCAGATCACTCCTATTCTGGGAGAGAGATGGCATAGTGGAAGAGACCCCCATCCATATATATTATGCCTACCTCAAACCTACTTAAGATTATGGGTTCAATTCCTTAGTAGTCCTTTGTGTTGGGTAACTATATAAAAAGGTTAGAGTATTGATACTTCATACATAATTCCTCCTGTAGGCATAGACTGCCATTGCGCCCTGTGTAATAAATTGTTGACTTAAAAAAAAATCACTCCTATCCTTCCTAGCAAATTTTTATAGGAGTTGAGCTAAAAAAAAGAATATAATAACATTATTTGTAAATAACAGATAACTTTCCAAGTGTCAGAATATAAGAGAAAAAATTTCCTTGACCTAAACAATGATGATAATCAATTTATTTGCCCAATGTATTCTAAGAATAGTGTTTGGCTGAAATATGTTAGCCATTTAAATTCAATATACATATACTTACAAGATTGATCATAAATCACATTCCTATTGGCAAATATTAGCTTAGATTCTTTCCCAAAGAATCCTTTTCATATATATGTAGAGAGTATTCTATTGAAACAAAAAAGCATATTCTGTTTGATTGTACAAGATTAAAAAATCTTGAAATTCTAAAAGAGAATCTTTTAAGGATGTTCCTATTTTTTTTACATTACTTTTTTTATTTAATTTTTTTCAATTTTCCTTTTATATAAGTAATTATATTGTGTAGTTACTATAGTCTACTGTTATGATCTTAATCCTTAGGATTGGATATAAGAACAACTCTTGTATTAGAGAAACACAAGAGAACTCAATAGAGAGCTCTTTGCAAACTAATCTACCTTATATACTCCTACAGATGGTCCATGCTAGTTACTGTGTACCCTACCCTAAATGACCATGTGTAGAGCAT
>JAJOHK020001127.1:0-15800 GCA_022457215.2 Leucocoprinus gongylophorus | reverse complement strand
TAACGAGAAAGCGAGCACGAGATTCTCTTATAGATCAGGAGAAGGTCAACGCAGAAGTCGACTCACAACCGGAACCGAGAGAAAGAAATGGGTTATCCGAACCTCAAGCCGCTGCTGACAATAAGATAGGTGGCAGTGCAAATAGTGAGAACGAAGTAGAGATGTTGGCCATATCAGCCTCACGCTCAGTCACGGTAACTGGAGAACATCCGTCGATCATGGATTATGTATCCAAGGAAGTATGTTTTAGGGATTCTGCATCTTCCAGCAGGGAGAAGAGCCCTGAAATTGCTCCTGGGTCACCAATGAAGATTGATGTCGATTTTCCGAATGAGATCTCAGAATCGTTCGCAGATTCTGGAACATCAGACATAGACATAATCATGGGTAGTGGCACTCCACCGATCAAGAATCCTGATGATTCTCGATTAAGTAAATCAATCCCTGGAGATCTTCAAACAGAAGTTGCGCCTGCCGAAATTACGCCCGCTAAATTCTATCGCAAATCATTCACGAATCAAACTGAATCATACATTCAGAAGTCACAGAATAAGATCGAAGAATTGTCGGGAGAAGCAATTATCGTGGACTCTCACGATAAACAACCGAGGTTTGTGTGATCCTGTGCGACAGGCTCTAACTGACGTAGAACAGGACTAAAATTTTCATACTTGATTCCTTGGGAAATCGGCATCCACAAGCTATGAAACAACTGAACAAGTGGCTGGAGCTCGAAGCAATGGACAAGAAGAAATTAGAGAACGTGACACCTGCCATTACCAAGTTGGCTCCAGTATGTCTATCCAGTATCGTATCCTGTCACTTGTTTTTGATTGGGTATTCAGGTACCAGTACAGCCCAACTTTTGTGATTGTGGCCTATATATACTTCACTTTGCAAGGACTTTCATGAGTAATCCCTCACATTTTTGCCAGATAATCATGGTATGTCCCATCTTCTGAGACTTTACCCCATAATTGAAGTCTGTTATCTAGGCAAATGACCGACCCACTTCGATCGAAATGCGAAGTGATTGGAGGGCTGACTCTATTCTCACAATGCGTGAAGAATTGATAGCACAAATTTTGTCGCTTTCCAACGACTGGCGACAGCAAAAGGCTGCTCAAGGAGAAAAGCAACAGCAAGCTTTACAAGAAGAGGAGGGGGAAGACAGTGATGTTGCCATCGTTGAACACGTGAAGGCTCCTGGAAAGAAGGGCAAGTCAACCAAAACTGCACGGACAAACACTTGAACATGCTTACTCTTCTCGCTTTTATTTGGGTCCATTCTCTTTTTATGTACAATTCAAAGGAACCACACTTGGTACTTACCCTGCATAATTTTTCTTGTAGCTATACCTGCATTATTGCATTGTATTGTTAGCTGCGCAACAAACTCTTTGCATTAGCGGTTTACATCAAATATACATAATATAGGAGTAATATGGAACCAGGCTTTTCAGACTATTTGCAAATCGCGTGCAATATTTATTCTGGTGGTGAGTGTAGACAGGGAATGGCGTTGATGGTGTCACCACCGTCCAGCCTTTTATTTCTTCTTGACGCTCTTGATCCTAATCATCTCATCCCCAACGAATATCCCCTGCACGTAAGACGAGCGAGTAAGTGAACCTGTATACATATGGTTGTATAGGCCTCAACCTACCTTGCCTTTATAAGGCTCTGGCTTTCTGTGCCTTCTGATTTCCGCAGCAAACAACCCCAGAAGATGTTTGTCCGTACATGATAACACAATTTTTGTTGGAATAGGTGTCTCTGCCCTGATGTAAGGCGGAATGGGCACTATGATATTATGCGAATGTCCAACTTTCATATTGATGCGCTGGGATTGTACATCCGTTGTTGTAGGTCGTGGGTCTGTTTCCACAGTTGCTCGGAAACCAACACCAACCAAGTAGAGTGGTATAGTAAAACCCTTTGTCATACCCTGTATTGCATTGGCAATGAGTGTGCGAGTAGTCCCCCACATCTGCCGTTGGTCTTTGATCTCTGCATTCTCTACAGTTAGTGCGATCGTGTTCAATTTGGGATGGCTAATTTTCATGTATGATCTGAGAGAAACATAGGTTGTGCCGAGCGGGCCTGTGATGGTAAGATGAGTCATAGTATGTGTGAGGGTGACTGAAGGAGGGTATTCGACTGGATTCGCGCCGATATGGGAAACATGCTTGGAAAGGGAGGCAGATGTGCTGAACAAGCGGGTTAACGAACCCAACAGTGGTCGCGGCAGCATTGCTTCAAATCGGAATAATGACACACGAAATGTTCCAGTTTTCTCACGGTATTAAATTACAATAGAGAAGCAAATCTTAATGCAGATTTTATGAACACTCTTGGCGACCGGGTTAATCCAAGCTTCAAGAGTAAAAGACCCTAGTTGGACTGTCCCAAAAATATTTTTCTTTGGATTAAGCTGGGAGAGAGGTGTTGCCAATAGTAATATAAAGAGATGTTCATCTACTCTCAAACAGACATATCCACCAGGCTTAGAACCGGGCAGGAGTTGAATGTGTTAGAATGATATATAAGTCAGTAGTTACACTATAAAGCCTTATCCTGAAAATTGACTCAAACTACCACCATCTTCTGGTGTTAGCAATAACATACCTCTCCACCTTCTGGTGGACTTGTCTGCCAAGATATCCTGAGTATCTCTTCTGAAATATATAACTAGTACAACTAGTAAGGACACAGCATACAAGCTAAAGCTGAGGGTTATTTCATATATTTAGATAACACAAGTTACTAATTTGGACTTCTGAGAGCTCACTATCAGGACTCAGATAATGAGATGTGAACTGTGTCTAATATAAGAGAACTGTCAACTCTGATTTCTAGTAATAAAAATATAGAGTTTGTTATATAATCTCTACTGCCTCTATGTTATAAGACGGAAGTGTGGACAGACTTTGGTAGGGTTAGGGTTAGGACAGAAATAGGACAGTAGTATTATTATTAGTCTACAACAGGAAAGGGCATGTGACCTGGAAGTCATGTGAGATGATGTCATAGGCCTAGAAGGGTCTACAAGGGTCTACAAGGCTAGAAGAGCCTAGATGATGACATCAGGGAGCATGTAGAACATATGAACGTTAGGGCAGGATGCACAGTCTTGCACAGTTACTACAGAGTAGACATGAGGCAAACACATTGTTGTAGCATAGACCACTTGTAACTTATATAAATAGGATAGCAATGCAGTGTAGGCTCCTTGTTGAGTTCTCTTGTAATTTCCACTACTAGATAGTGACTTAAGAGCTTTGCTGAAGTAAGCAAACTACAAGTGCTATTCCAGCGAGTAGTTATTACAACACTCTACTTGTAAATTCCAGTTCTCATCCATATTTATATCTTTACTTTCCTATGTTCCTGGTTGTTAGAATTGTCAATATTAGACTCAAACATTTTTATTTTTATTTCTCATTTTATTTAATTTTAATTTTAATTTTTTAGACCTAAGAATAAAGTTAATGTGATATTACATGACATAGTCACATCAGTCACTATTATATGATCATATACTATAATGAAATATAATAGAAGGTTCTAAAAGAAATAATATTACTACAATATGTTTGATATATATTAATATTAAATACTAGAAATTCTATTAAGTTCTTATTAGATAAGTTTTTTTCTAATTTCAGACATTATTCTCAATATTTCTATTAGTATTTCTAACTATTTGGTACAATCTAGAATAATTATACTTGATTAATATAAACTAGTAAAATACTTAGATTAGTTTTTTTCTTTAGAGAATTTTATTCTATTCTCTTAGATTTTCTAAAGATAAGTTATATATTGAATATTACTTGTTAATAGACTTAGGTTTTTCTAGAGTTATAATCTCTGTTAAACTTAAGTAGAGAAAGGATAGATAATTAATTGGTAAAGTATAAGAATACAAGATAGTATTTACAGCTATATATATTTAGAGATTATAAGAAATATTGTTATAATTACAAGACTTTAGAGTAAGTCAAGTAAAAAAATCTTATATTAGAGTTAATATAAGAGAACTTGATAAAGAACTTTATATAGGATTGTCTATCTACTAACTATTTCTAACTTACTTTAAACAGCTATATATTTGTTTTAAGGTTAATATATGTAAAACATGCTATATGATGTTATTCTTTCAGAACCTTTTACACTCTTTCATATGATATGTGATTATATGACTGTGATAGTGACATCATATTAATCTTAATCCTAAGTTTTTCAAAAATAAGCATAAAAGAAAATAAAATAAAAAATAAAAAATAAAAAATAAGAAATAAAAATAAAATATTTAAAGTCTATTATCTTTAACTCTGACAAATATACATAATAGAAATAATTAGAAAAATATGAAAAAACTTTTCTTATTATATAAGATACTGACTGATTATATATAAAGAAAATACATAGTATAGCCAATTATAAAGTTATTAAAAAAACTTTAATATCTATCAAACATGGAATATTAATCATAATAATACTCTTATTTTAATATTTATATCTATATAAACTAGTTTGATATTGCTAGATCTCTAACTATATATAATGTGACCAATTTCTTAGTGTTTTATTCTCTATTTAGTTAAAGAAATTTTTTCTTTTAATATATTAAAAATTGAGTGTTATATTTTTATTTTCTATAGTTTCTAATTTTTTTTACTTTGTATTCTTCTTTATTATTAATAATTTTTAATAGTAGTATTAAATTTATATATTATTTCTTGAAATATAGTTTTTTATATTATATTAATAAATCTTCATCAAACATATTATAAATTATCTATTTTTCTATTAATTCTAGTTAAAATGCTTCTTGATTAATATTTTTTAAAATTTTAAAAAATTTATATTTTTTCTAATCTAACTTCTTTGAGAGTTGATTCAATTGAATATTCTTAGCTTTTAACTATATATTATTTTTAATTTTTAGTTCTTGTAGATTTTTTTAAAATTAAATCATTTTTTTATAGCTTCTTTTATTACTTTTATAAAAAAATTTTATAGTTCTTTAAGAAAATCTTTTAGTTTTGGTAATTTCATTTTTATAGTTAAGTTTTTCTTTTATAGAATTTTTTCAAAATTAAGTTTAAATAAGATATATTCTGTTACTATATATTTCTTATTGTTATACTAAAATTTTACTACTAATAACTATTTTGTTTAATTATTTTGCTAATAGTTTATGTAATATTATAAAAACACTTTAACTTTCTGATTGATTTGTTTTATTAGTTTATTAGTTTAATAGTAATATATTGTTAAAAATATTCTTTTTATATCTAATATCTTTGTTAGTTCTTTTATAGATTTTAAAGTGAACTAAAGTTTTTTATTATTGAAAATTTTCTATAATACTATTATGTTTGTTGTTTTAAGTTTGATTATCTTTGAAAATTAGTTTATTATTATTATAATTGTGTTTTTATCACTTAATTTTGATAATAATTCAATAATATTAATATTTATTTTTTGTTATAATTTATTTAGCATTTTTAATAAGTGAAGTTCTTTAGCTTTTTTTATATATTAAATTTTGTTCTATTAGTATTGTTATAAGACACTTTGGACATAAACAATTTTATTTTATTTACTTTTTACTTTTTTTCTTATTTTATTTTGAAGGTCAATGAAGAGGTACGTGACAAGAAAGTCACATGACAGGTCACATAATGTGACGTCATAAGCCTAAAACCTAGTAGAAGAATCTAGAAGGTAATGTCAGGGCACATGGAGTATGCATGGTGACCTTGAGTAAAAAGTGAAGTAAGTATGAGGATGAAATATGAACTATAGGGCAGGTTTAATTATTAGTAGCATAAACCATGAACTATTTGTATAAATAGGACCTTAATTAAAAAGAGGCTCCTTGTCGAGTTCTCTTGTAAAATCCCACATTATACTTCTTCTTTGAGGTTTACTCATTAGTGAAATTATTAGACATTGTGTCTAGTGGTTGCCACAACAAGTATTTTATATATTCTTGAATATATTTCTTAATATCTCTTTTGATTTCTAGCTATTAATAGTTTTTTAAAATTAACTCAAGTATTCTTTATTATTTTAAATATTTTATGTTTGTTAAATTGTGATTTTATTATAAAACTTGTTCTTATATCTTTTCATTGTTTGGAATATAGATTTTTTTAATATAAATCATTTTATTATTTTTCCATGCTTATTTATTATTCTGTTTTAGTTTTTCTAGACTTCTTGTTTTTTTATCTAATTTTTTCTAAATAATATGGTTTTTTTTACTACTTGGCTTTTTTTGATAATTACTATTTTTACTTTTATCTTCATTTGTCTTGTTTATAATTTGTTTTTAAGCAATTTGATATTTTTGTTATTTTTTATAATATTTACTTGATCTTTTCTTAGTAATATATTAGTTTTTGTGTTTGTTTTTTCTAGTATATATTGTAGAATAAAATTATAATTTTGTAACTTTAAATATTATTTTGTTTGTTTACTATTAAGTTTATATAGCTCTCTTAAATATTTGAAGTTTTAATAATTAGTCTAAACTTTAAATTTTTTTGTAGTATTTAGTAAGTTTTATTTTTATTTTTAGAATAATACTTTTTCAATAGTATATCTTAAAGTATTTGTTTTTACTCTAAATTTACTATTTTATTTTTAGAAAAGTAAGTATTGTAATCTTATCTTTTAGTTTTTTAAATATTATTTGATGTTTTTCTTCTTATTTTTTTTTAAAGTTTACTAAGAAGTTATATAACTAAAGTTTTTAATAAATTATTGGTAAAAGTTTGCAAATATTAAGAAACTTTTTATTTCTTTTATTTTGATAAATTTTTTTATTTCTTGACTGCTTCAATCTTGATATTTTTTATTTTTAAGATGAGTATCTCTTTTATATTAAAATTATATTTTAATTATTTAAAACAAATTATATTTTTTATTATCTTTAAAAATCTTATTGTTCTTTTTTTAAATTTCTTTCTTATCTTAGCTAATATAATAAATTTGTTTATATAATTAACTATTATTTCTTTATGTAATAATTCTTTGAAAATACTATTTATTATTTTTTAAAATATTTCTGATAAATTATATAGTTTAAAGTTAACTTTTAGTTTAGAAAGTTTTTTATTTATTTTCTTTTTTAATTTGTATATTATTATATTATTATATAAGATCTAGTTTGTTAAAGTACTTAATATTCTTGAGTTTGTTAATTATTTCTCAAATTAAGAGTAATAATATTTTCTTTTTTTATTGTATATTAGTTTAAATTGTTGTAATTTTATACTAATTATTGTGATTTTTTTTTAAAATATAGAAATATAAGACTATATATTTTAAACTTTATTTTATAGTTAATTTTGTTTTAAGTTGCTTATCTAGTTATTGATTTAATATCTCATTTATTATTATTATTATATAGAATCTGATATTTAAATATATTCTTTATTAAATTAATTATATAATTTTATTCTTGTTTTTAGTAGTTTTTCAAATTTATTCTTGTTAACCAAATATATAAATAGTGAAATATTTTTTAAAATATTTTTTAGATTTGTTGAATTTAATTTAATTTTTATTGTTTTTTATTCTAAAATCTATAACTATTATATTAATTGACTCATTTCTTTTCCTCTTACTACCATCTTGTATAGTTAATACTTATAGAAAATAGAAGTGTTTTGTACCTTCTTCATTGTCTTTTTCTACTACAAGCAAGTTAAACATGAAATCAAAACAAACTAACAACAAGAAATCATTGTTACCTTTTATTAGCCTATTCTTAAGCTCTGGTACCTAGAGACCTCAGAATAAATCATTAATAAAGAGATGAAATCTAACAATTCTACTCCTACAGTATTAAATTATGGTAATGATCAACTAGTGATTATTAGCTCTTGAAATGGAGTGTTTTAGGCATTATCTGTATTTGGAACTGAAAATTTCACAGCTACAGATGCTAAGAATATTCAAGAGTCTATTTATCAAGTTCACAAACAGTGGACTTAGTTTTTCTCTATTTTATTTTTCATTTTGTTTTATTTTCTTATTTTTCTATTTTTAGAACATAGGGTACCATATGTTGACCTCATGTCCTACACATGGTTGTTTAGAGTAGGGTGTATAATAGTGAGTATGGACCATCAGTAGCAGTATATAAGATAGATTAGTTTGTAAAGGAATCTCTATTGAGTTCTCTTGTATTACTCAATACAAATTCTGTCCTACTCTAAGGACTTAAGTTCATAACACTATTCATAGGATAGTCAATTACATTAAACATCATCTGGCTAACAAGAAAGTGCCAACTGGAGATTTTGTTCCTGTTATTAAGAGTTTGTAGGAGCTCATTGGATTGGTATTCAGTTCTAAGTGGGATTTGCTCACTTTTGATAAAGATATATTGCTGTGGCAATTACTAGACCAATGTCTAATAGCAGTACAAGCAATAAATTTCAGAGAGCAGATATATCACAAATAAGATACTCACTGGTTGTGATACTTGAGCTGAATAGTGTTTCAGAGGTTCAGTATAAGGATATGATGATTGACAGATGATGAAAAGTATCAATAGAAATAATTAACATTGTTAAGTCTGAGATCTAGCTCTTAGATACAGAGGTATATATACAAAATAGTGATAGTCCATGCGCAAGCTGTTTCCATCATATGATCAAAACTCGTACCTGATGGGAGCTGTCATCTGTCATAGTAGCTATCAGGCTAATTTTAGAAGGTAACTAATTATATTACTACATTGATATGCCTGTATTTCTACCAATACTTATTGCTTTGAGACGCATCATATACCATTGGAAACAGATTGATGAGCACTTTCCAACACAAGTTCAATCGTGCAAATCTGTTTGGCTGTTCATGAGATATTAGCAGACAAAGCTTTTACAGCTACTGATGGTCTGATATCTCAGTCATTTGTTGTCGCTTTTGTACATCCTGCATATGTACGGATAGCTCTTATTTGGGGTTTTCCAGTGCAACTTAGTTTGTAAAAATTGGTCCACTGGTTGTGGAGATACAAGCTGAATGAAGTTTGTGACAGGATATCTAGTAAGAATACGAGTTGTATATTCACAAGAGAACTCAATAGGAAATCACAATAGTATTCTACCAACTATTTATATAAAGTCTCATGGTTCATGTTACAACTATGCATTGTCCTATTCTAATATTCATACTCTGTCCTCATAACTATTGCTCATCTTCCATATGTCTATCTCAAGGCTAGCATGCTATGTCCATGTGCCTTGACATTATACTCTTTAATTTCTGTCATCCATGTATGCACCATGTATACATCATGAGGAACCTATGCTATTAACATGTTCCTTGACATTACTTTATCTTTAGACTCTTCCTAATCCTTTTAGACCATTCTAGACTGCTCTAGGCTTATGATGTAATGTTATGTGACTTTTTAGTTATGTGCCTTCTCTTTCTTGTTGTAGACTAATAATATAACTACTATTATATTTCATCTTATTTGTTCACACTTTCTTGTCTTATAATATACATCTTTGATTATTCAGAAATATATTAGAGATAAGATTGTGCCTATTTACAGAAAATTAGAGGCAAAATTGAATCTGGAGAAGAACTCTTCTACCTCTCCACCTTTCATGGTGGTTGCTTCTCCTCCCACTGCAAATACACTAGTAGCTCCTTCTTCTAACAAGAACATTGATTCTACTGTTAAGAAGGCTCCTAAACCTTTGAACATGAAGAAGTCCTATATGCAGGCTTCAAAATCTAATGTCTCATATAATATTAAAGATGTTTTGCAAGTCAAGGAAGTGTTTCCTTCTTTGTTAGCAGATAAAGTGGGAAAGATGTTGAAAGTGAAGAATAGTAAAGAGGATAGTAAAAAACCCAGAATCAATATAATAACTAGAGTGCCATCAAGAAAAGAAGTTATAATACCTATGATTAAACAAATCACTGAGTTGATTGTCAACTCAGCTCATATTCATATTATTAATATCAATAAATATCTGAAAAATTCCAAATCAGACATTGTTGCAGATTTCATTCAAATCACCAACAATGGAATCATCATTACAACAAACAAGCCAGTGAATGATCTTGATTTGTCAATAATCGAGAAATTTCTTAAAAATATCAACAATATTAATTCAGATTCAATTAAGAATCTGTATCTTTCTAAGTCCAAGTTGTATATGAAAATTGTTGAACTTCTATACAAGATTAAGCAGGAAGTTATTACTTTTGATTATATTGAGGGCATTCTCAAAGAAATGCACTTATTCAAAGACATTGTGTTAGCTTTAAAGCTGTATGTTATCAAAACATCTCCCAAATTGGATATAGTAGTAGTTTAGATAAATATCTGAAATTCCTAAAGTAGTTCTTTGATAAAGAACATCATCAATCATTGATTTAATGTTGGTCGATTCATTGTAACTATTAAAGATATGAATATAAACTTAGATATTCTACAATATAAGAACTACTAGAAGTAGGGACATTTGACACTTAGTTGTTAATCTCATATCTTCAGATGTGCCAAGTACTATGGAGTTCATACTACCAAATATCACAGAAAGAAAGTATGATATTGTATAAAAAATAAGAAAGTAAATTATATGGTTACCAAAGATAGTAAGCCATGTTCTTATATCTTCAAGTACATAAATTACAAAGAAAATTATCAAGTAGACAGCTTTAGTTGTCTTTATTGGCATAACTAGTTTAATAGAAATTGACATAGTAAAAAATGACAAAAACTCTTTTGAGTAGAGTAAAGTAATGTAGTAATTTTATTAGTATAAATAAGTCTGTTTTTTTCTTTTTTATATTGTTTATTCATTAATATATTGTAATTATTAAGTAGTTACTGTAATTTGCTATCATACTTCATATTATAAATTGTTGATTATTAAAAAAAACTATTATGTTAATTTACTGTTTATATTTATTGATTTTTATTTTTAATAGTATATATTGTATAACTTTTTTATTTTTAGTTTTATTTATATTAAATATTTCAAATAATTTGTTTATAAATTTTATTTTAATTTTTTATTAGTTATTTTAATATTTGTTTGTATATTAAGTTTTTTTATTATTTCTTTAAAATTCACAATTTTTAATAATATGTCTTATTTTGTTATATTTGTAATATTTCTAAGTATTTTATTTTATTTTTTAACTTTTAATATTTTTATCATATATTTATATATATTATAATTAAAATTTCTAGGTTTTTTATTCTTATTAAAATTTTTTTTAACTTTTTTAATATTTATAAGTATAATTTATAATATAAAATTTTTTTATAAGTAATAATATTAAATTTTAAACAAAAGTAAATAATAAAGTTAAATTAAGAGAAAAATTTTAATTATTTTATTTAATAACAAATTCTTTTTAATAATTAAGAAATATTTTAAATTCTTATAATTTATAATAATATTTATAAACAGTTTTGATTTTTTTAAGTAATAATATTAAGTATAAAAAGTTTTTTATTATATATTAAGTTTTATAGTTTTAAATATACAAAAGTATAATTATTTAAATATTAAAAATTAGTAAATTAATTATATTGTAAATAAATTAACAATAAAAATTTACAAATACTCAAAAAACTTATATATTTTTAACTTTTTTTAATTTAAACTAATTTTATATATTTTATTTAGTTTATATTACTTATAAGTTAAAATAAATAGAATTAAAATAAAATATAACATGTTTTATTTTTACTTATAATTAACTTATAATATTCTTCTAAATAACTATTATTATAAATCTTAATAGTTTATATAATTATATTTTTATAAAATATTTTAAATAAAATAAAATATTAAAACTTATTTATTATAAATGTATTTGGTTATTTATATATATAAATATTAAAAGATTTTATAATTTTAGTTATTATTAATTATATTTCTTATAATATATTCTTATAACAATAATATAATAATTAATACTTTTATTTAACTTAGTTTTTTATAACAGAATTATATTTTTATTAGTATTTTAACATTAAGATCTTAAATATTTTCTATACTATCTTCTTATATATATAACTAATAGTTATATTATAATTTACTACTTTAATAATTAACAAAAATAGTTCTTATTGAACTTGATCTCTAATATTTAATAATAATATACCAATTAATACTTTTATCTCAAACTTCTTATTATATCTTTTAGGCCAATTTTGCAAACTTTTATCTCTAGTGTAAACCATATCTAATAGTATTATTAAACTTTCAAGTTTACTATTGCTTCTAAATAGTTTTATTTATTAAATCCTTTGTTATAGTTTTGTTTGTAAAACAACTTTTACAATTTAAAGTTCAAATAGCTTTCTCTTACTATAACTGTTATAACTTAAAAGAGTGGACAGACATTTAGGGTTAGGATTAGGACATATAGCTAATTATTAGTCTATGGCTAGAGAGAGATAAGAGCATGTGACTAGGAAGTCACATGACATTACATCATAGGCCTAGAGTAGTCTAAAGCAGTCTGAAAGGACTTAAGGTCTAGTATCATATGCAAGTTTACCTATCTAGAAATAACATCCCCACAGTAAAACTACCTCCAAAACATATAAGCCTGCCTTTTACAGTAGCCATCTTTCTTGCAACATGTCTTATGGCAGTGCTGCAACCATCTGGATATTCTATCTTCCATAGCAGAGATACTTCTATTTAACTTGGTCTTCCATGATGGAGTTACTCCTATCAGTATTTTAACACTGAAACCTCCACTCAGGGTGATAGGGGTTTTACCACTGAAACTCCAAGCATCTTCTAAACTATCAGTTTGTATATAAGACTAGTAGTTATATTGTAATTTGCTAGTTTAATAATCAACGAAGATAATCTCTTATTGAACTCAATCTTGGTGTTCAACAGTAACACACCAATCAGCACTCACTCCCATCTCAGACTTCTTCCCAACATCTGAAGTTGCGACCACATGGCAGACAGACGGCACAGCATATAAGCTGAAGCTAAGGTTGTTCTACAAGTTTGCTTATCTCTGAGTCCATCCTGTGGACTTCTACCCCAGTATAAACCATGCCTGATAGTATTATCAGACTCCCAAGTCTGCTATTGCTTACACAATCCACTGATTGATTGGGTAAATGGGTTGATAAACTTCCGTCCATCTTTGCAGGAAAATCTCACTCTTTCTTATATCGTGGCCAATACACTATTGGTATCTTTGTTCCTTTTGGACATCCCTCTGCAATCATTGGACTCCACAGTTTCTATACCTGTATCTGAGACCTCTGTATCTAACTCCAAGCAACCTAACATTGCTATTATTGGTGCTGCAGCATTCTTGTACACATCAAAACTTCTGGGCTTAAACAATTTCAAACTCTGTCTTCATTCTTTGGATATTCAAGCTAACTCCGCAAAACTTGTAGAAGCTTCTGATCTGTCCAACATTCCTTCCAAGTATCATGAATTTGCTAATATTTTCAGCAAAACTAAAGCTGAAGTTCTCACTCCTTATTGTTCTTATGACCTCAAAATCAATCTGGAAGAGGGTGCTCAACCTCTGGTTGGCCCTATATACTCTCTTTCAGCATCTGAACAAGAGGCTCTGAAGGAATTCATTGAGGAAAATCTTAACACAGGTTTTATCCAACCAACCTCATCTCCACATGGTGTACCAGTCTTATTCGTTAAGAAGAAAGATGGTTCACTGCGCCTTTATGTTGATTTCTGCAGACTTAACTGTATCTCCAAGAAGGATTGCTATCCACTCCCACTCATTTCCAACCTACTGGACTTACCTTGCAAAGTTCAGGTCTACTCAAAGATAGATCTTTACCATGCTTACCATTTGGTTTGCATTGCCGACAGTAATAAATAGAAGACTGTCTTTAGGACATGTTATAGATCATTTGAATGGTCTATAATGCCCTTCAGCCTTACCAATGCTTTCACAGCCTTCCAATGATTCATGAATGATATTTTCTCTGACCTTTTGGATGTCTGTATTGTGATCTATTTGGATGATATACTCATCTACTCAAATAACATGTCTGAACATCACCGATATGTGAAAGAAGTACTCAAGCATCTCCACAAGGCTAGTCTTTATGCTAAAGCAAAGAAATGCAAATTCCACTCCAAGTCAGTAGAGTATCTGGGATATATCCTTTCTTCTTCTAGCCTTACCATGTCCAACGACAAAATAAAGATTATTCAAGACTGGCTGGAACCCAAGAAAGTCAAGGATATTCAATCCTTCTTAGGTTTTGCAAACTTTTACTGCTGGTCCATCTTCAACTACTCAGACATTGTCATTCCATTGACATACCTCACCCAGAAGGATATTCCTTGAAAGTTTGACTCCTTCTGTTGAGATGCTTTCAACTCTCTCAAGGAAGTATTTACCTCTGCTCCTATTTCTAATTATTGGATTCCTGATGCTCAACTCATCATGGAAACTGATACCTTGGACTATGCTCTTGCTGTAATTTTCTTCATTGTTAACAAAGATAATGAAGTTCATCCAGTTACCTTTCACTCTCACACTTTTACTGTGGCAGAGTTGAACTATGACACACATGACAAGGAATTGCTTGCCATCTTTGAAGCCTTCAAGATTTGGTAACACTATTTGGAAGGTTTGGCCTATCCTATTGATGTTGTTATAGATCATAAGAACCTTGAGTATTTTTCTACTACCAAGATATTAACCCAGAGGCAAGCACAGTGGTCCAAGTACCTCTCCTAGTTCAATCTTGTCATCAGGTTTTGTCTTGGTTATCTCGGTACTAAACCAGATGCTCTTACTAGACAATGGGATATCTATCCTAAAGGGAGGAATACTGGCTACACCACAGTCAACCCTCATAACTTCAAGCCTATCTTCACTCAAGAATAACTTGTAGCTTCTGTATGAGCTACTATTATTCTTTTTCCTTCTCTCCATGTAGCTACAGTCATGGATATGGATACCCTATATCGAAATATCCTCTCGGCTCTCCCTAGTGATCCAATTGCTACAAAGTACGCCTTCACAGATGGCCAGTAGTCTACAGACTCAAACGGTCTACTTGTTATAGTACAAAAGTATGGACAGACTTCTAGGGTTAGGGTTAGAATCTTAGATAATTATTAGTCTATGGCTAGAGAAAGATAGGGACACATGACTAGGAAGTCACATGACATTATGTCATAGGTCTGGAGAAGTCTAGAGCAGTCTGGAAGAACTTAGGGTCTAAAAGGATTGGGAAGAGTCTAGAGTAGGAGTTAGAGTTAGAGATAACGTTAAGGGACAACAGTTCCTCATGGTGTACACATGGTGTGTACATGTACAGCAGAGATTAAAGAGTATGATGTCAAGGCACATGTATATGGCATGGTGGCCTTATGGTGGATGAGTAATAGGACATGAAGTAAAAATATAGACTTTAGAGCAGAAGAAGCATAGTCATAGCACAGACCAATGTTATAACATATATAAGTAGGGATAGTTCCTGTAAAGAGTTCTCCATCGAGTTCTCTTGTGTAAACCCTATACAAGGTTCTTCTCCCAAACCAACATTAAGGTTTCTGAGTTGTAACACTATTCCTTCTCAATGTTATAGTACAAGAGTATGGACAGACTTCAGGTAGGATTAGGGTAATAATTATTAGTCTACAATGGATAGAGAGCACATGACCTGGAAGTCATGTGATAGAGTCTAGAATGGTCTAGAAGGATCGAGAGGAGTCTAGATTAGAGATAGGGTTAGGGATGATGTCAAGGGACTATAGTTCCTCATGGTA
>JAJOHK020001126.1:0-15834 GCA_022457215.2 Leucocoprinus gongylophorus | reverse complement strand
TTAAGAGAATGAAGTAGAAGGAACTAGAACAAAGTGACGTCATACAACATGGACACCACATGTTGGCCTCATGTATTACTCATGGTCATTTAGGGTAGGGTGCACAGTAGTTAGCACGGACCATGGGGGTTAGTATATAAGGTAGACTACTCTGTACTTGGGACTCTATCGAGTTCTCTTGTGTTACTCAATACAAGAGTTGTTCTTTGATCCCCCTCTAAGGGTTTAAGATCATAACACTGTGTTACTATTGGTCGCTATGACTAGTAGTTGTCACAACAGACACCATGCCATATCTATATGCCCTGATATCATTCTTCTAGTTCCTTCTAGTCTACTCTTACAAATTCTAGGTCTATGACCTCATATCATGTGATATGTCATATGACCATAGTCATGTGCCTCTTCATTGTCCAAGAAAAAAAAATAAAAGTCAAAATAAAATAAATATAAAATCAAGAAAAATAGATAAAAGAAAAAGACAAATGTTAGTATCTAGGCACATCATAACAGTGTCTTAAATACTGATACTTTGTAACTAAGACTAAAACTGTATCCAAGGATTAAAAAAGACAAATAACTACTCTGAGTATACTAAAGTTTTTAGAAATTGAGTCTGGAGTTCCATGAAGATGATGAGAAATCATGTGATTAGTTATCAAGTGATCAGACATGAATTAGAACTAGATAGATTTATACTAAAAGAAGATAAGTAGATTACAAAGAAAGATATCCTCTTTCACAAATATTTAAAGTAGATTGGATGCTAGAGAAGTGTTATCTGTGATATTTATATGAGTCAGATATATTCAGATAAGTATGTGACATAATGCTCAAATGATGGCTAATATCTTCTTGTTATATATTTTATAGTTATATTTTACTGAAGAGAGAGATTTTTTGAAGTATATAACTGGATGCCATTTACTGTTATTTATAAACATTTGAGAGAGTACTTTTTCTGTAGTAAATTCTAAGCTGTTAGCCTCAATACAAAATAGGATTGAAGTATCAGAGAAAATATCATAGAGATATCTACTTCCTAACCTTGAATAAAATTCTAGATATACTTCATATTTTATCTCCTAGTAACTTGTCACCTAGATCCTGGGTTGTTCTATATCACATGTCAAGTCTATACATTCTGAAGACATATCTCCACAGTAATACTATACTCTCTATCTCTATGAAACAAGCTTATCTTTTATAACAGCTATTCTTCTTGCAACATGTTCTTGTGGCAATAATGCAATAATCCAGATATTCTGTCTTCTATGATAAGAATACTTCTATCTGACTTGGTCTTCCATGGCAGAGTCCTCCTATCTTACTTCTGTCAGTGTCTTACTACTGAAACCTCTACTTAGAGCAATATACTGAAACTACAAGCATCTCTTATATCTCCTACTTGTATATAAGATTAGTAGTTATACTGTAATTTGCTAGTCTGATAATCAATAAAAATAATTCTTATTGAACTCAATCTCCAGTATTCAATGGCAACATACCAAATCAGTATCCACTCCCATTTCAGACTTCATCCAATTATCTGAAGTTGTGATCACACAGCAGACAAATAGCATAGCACATAAGTTGAAGCTAAGGTCATTCTACAAGTTCACATCACCAAGCAGAGTTTACACACTGTGCACATTACTGAGACAACCCTGCAGACTTTCACCTTCTGGTGTAAACCACATCTAACACTTTATCTCTTAGAAACTATCTTTATAATGTTCTCCTAGCTATCTCCTATATCACTGTTTTCTTAGCCACAGTTCTAACTACAAAATTTAGTATTTAAAATCAAGTAGTACTCTAGTCTGGTAGTATTATAATCTCAAGATCTTAGAGCTAGTTAAGAAAAAAACCTTGTATAGAGTTTATATAAGAAAACTTAATGAAGTTTCTAAGTATAATCTATCTATCTTATATACACTAGGCTAATGGTCTATGCTCCACTGAACCCAACCTGCTCTAAAGGCCATATGGTATTCTTAAGATCAACATATATAAGACATATTATATAATGTTATTATACTAGAATTTTTTACTCTTTTGTGATATGTGATCATGTGATCATGACTGTGATAGCATTATGTGACATGTGACAAAATTTGTGACTGTTACATGTAACATCATGCTAAACCCTAACTCTAAATAAAAGAAAGAGAAAAATAAAATAAAATAAAACAAGATAAAAAATAAAATAAAGTTCACTGTTTGCAATTCCAATAGCAATAGGAATCTAGCTAAGTATCAAAAATCCAGAAGAAGAACAGACTGGATTAAATACAAGAAATCAGTAAGAATAGCTAAATTCTTTAACTAACAAAAGACTATGAAATCTTATAAATTGGATTAAGAAATAAAAATTACTAGCTACAAAATCCATCAAGTTCAATGGATGTCTGTGCAACAAGTTGGATAATCTGTAGCAAGCACTTTATCAATCCTATAATTCAGCTTAAAACAGACTAATCAATTTTCAACTTCTGAACAAAATTCCTTCATATCAACAAGCAAAATAGCTGCTATTCTCCAAGGCCAAATTCATTAATGCCATCAAAAAATGTAGTAGTTTGTCTACTCTAGGTCCCAATCATATTTTCTAGAGTTATCTTAAGATATTAGTAAGCAATACTAAATGCATTGCTAATATTGTCAGTATAGTAAATTTATATATTGATTTTAGCTATTGGTCTTTCTATTTCAAGAAGTCAATATTAATTATTATTCCAAAGTCTAACAAACCATTGTATAATAACTCCAAAATATTTTGACTCCTTATTCTTCTTAATATGCTAGGAAAACTCATAAAAAAAGTAATAAGCAATAGACTTCAAGCTTACTTTATAGCTTTGAATTTCATTTATATAAATCAAATGAAAGGCATCAAACAATGATTGACAACAGATGGCAGTATCTATCTAATATTAGAGTTGAAGGTATTAGACTCTATTTTATTTCTATTTAAGATCTAGAGTTAGAGTTAGCATGATGTTACATATTACAGTCATACATTTGTCATATGGGATGATTTAGTGTCACAGATTGGTTACATGTCACATAAAATTGTCACAGTCACAGTCTCATAATTATATATCAAAGAATATTATAGAAGATTCTAGAATAATAATATCAACCTATATGTCAATAGCATATAGTATACATAAATCTTGAGGATAGGCTAGGTTTAGTATTGCATGGACCATAAACCAAGTATATATAAGATAGACAGTTTATACTTGGAACTCTATTGAGTTCTCTTATATTAACCTAATATAAGTTTCTTTTTTTGACTTTGCTGTCAGGTGTGGTTCACACCAGGAGTAAAAATCTGCAAGATGGACTTGGAGATGTGTGGACTTGTTGAATAATCTTGGCTTCAGCTTATATGCTGTGCTGTCTGTCTACTGCATGGTTACAACTTCAGATAATAGGAAAAAGTATGAAATGGGAGTAAGTGCTGATTTGGTGTATTACTATTAAATACTGGAGATTGAGTTTAATAAGAGTTTATCTTCCAATTATTAGACTAGTAAATTACAATATAGCTACTAGTCTTATATACCAATACCTACTATAGGAGATGCTCAGGATTCTAGTGGTATAACACTTATTACCCTGAGTAGAGGTTTTAGTGTTGAAACACCAACAGGAGTATGACTCTGCTATGAAAGGCTAAGTCAAATAGAAGTATCTCTATCATGGAAGATAGAATACCTGGATGATTGCATTACTACCATGATGTTATGATCTTAAGTAATGTTATGATCTTAAGCCCTTAGAGTTAGACAAAAGAACAACTTCTTGTATTGAGTAATACAAGAGAACTTGATAAAGAACTCTTCTACAAACTAGTCTATCTTATATAGTCCTACAGATGGTCCATACTAACTACTGTGCACCCTACCTTAAACAACTATGTGTAGTCTATGAGGCCAACATGTGGTGTTCATGTTGTATGATGTCATTTGTTCTTGAATCTTCTACTGACTTCTCTCTTGCCTCATGACCTGTCTTGTAACTATGCCATTAGGTGTTGTGACTGACATGACAGCATGACCAATCAACCCTAATCCTAGTTGTTCCAAAAATAGAAAATAGAGAAATAAGATGAAATAAAAATAAAAATGAAAAGTGAAATAAAGAAAAACTAAGTTTACCGTTTGTAAACTTGATACATGAGATGTGTTGCAAGTAAGGTAGCCACTGTAGAAAGCAGACTTTATTTGGATTAGCTGTTGACAAGAAGTATACTACAGGGATGTATTATTCTGGACAAGTGGGCTTGGAATATGACATTTGCTCTATAAGTCTTAAGTTGTAACATCTAACCCATTTTATATAAGTGGAATAGATAAAAGAACTCTATATAAGTACACTAGCATTTAACATCATATAATTCTTTTCCTCACTAAATTATCAACTTCTGATAATTCTAAGCAAAGCAGATTTTGATTTTAGAATTTCCAATTTCTTCTCCAGTTATTTAATTAATAGACAGACTTAATATATTTGGAACTATTTTATACTTCTGTTTTTCAAAGCCAATATAAATATGGGTTAGAAATCTATACTTTTTCCTATTCTTTCTACTTTTTATATTACTTCTATTGTTCATATATTTATATTTAAAAAAAGAACAAAAAATCTTTTAACTTCTATTCCAGTTTTGATTCTTTTGTTTGTTGATAATGGACTCTTAGTTTCTCAGGAAAAGAATTACAAAAGATCTAATGCAACTCTTTTCTTATAGTTATAACATCTTTTTGATCTTATTTAACCAATTTGGTCTGGTTATTGAACATGACAAATTAGAAGTCTTTTACTTCTTGAGATTGATAAAAAACATCAACCCATCTCCTTTGGATCTAAGATCTTTGGAAGGTTCTCTACTTAAATCTAAAGATGAATAGAGATATTTAGGATTCTTCTTTAATAAAAAACTCTCTTTTTGTCAATATATTCATTACTATACTAACAAAGCTTTGTCCATGATCAAATGTATAGAGATGTTAGGAAATTCAACAAGAGAGCTATTTCCAATATATAAACAGTTACTATACAGAATATATGTTCTTTCTATTGTCTTATACAGATTCCAGCTTTGATATTTCAAAAAAGTGCTACTATATCAACCTCTCAAAAGATTGAAGAAAATGCAGAAAACAGTAGTTCTATAGATAACAGGAGCTTTTTATACCTCCAGAGTTGTAAACAATAAACTTTATTTTTATTTTTATTTCTTATTTTATTTTTATCAAGGTTAGGGTTTAGCATAATGTCATAGTCACATGGTCACAAAATGTTACACAAAAAGTGTCATACCAGTCACATGTCACATTCATGGTCACATGATCACATATCATAATAAAAGAACATAGAAGTTTCTAAAATGATAATATCATACAATGTGTTTTACACATATTAATCTTAAGGAAGATATATAATCATTTAGAATAGGCTAACCACAGTAGTAGTATGAACTACCTGTCTTAGTATATAAAAATAAATACATTATACCTAGGAACTCTATTAAGTTCTCTTATAATTACCCAATCCAAGGTTGTTCTTTTGACCTAACTCTTTAGTCTTAAGTTCTTAACAATCATAGGGAGTTGAGGCTGTAGCTAGCCTTATTCCTATCCACTTTCATCTTTATAAAAAAAATATTAGTTGACATTATTTGTATGTAATATCTTTCCATAAACAATATGCAATCAATTCTCTCTTAGACAAACATCATTCTAAGAAGGTCAAGCTTTATTACCTCATTTTATTAACAAATAATACTTAAAGATCAAGAGTCTCATAGTAGATATAAATAATTATTTGAATGAAAATTTTCTTGTTTTTGACAGTTTAAATAGAGAACTTTCTCTCAGCTTTCATATTGTAAACACTTTTTGTAATCATGTTTCTTTTCATTCAGTTAACCAAAAAGACACTAATATAAGAATTATACATCATAACAAACTCAATAACATCTACAAGAATTCTCTTATCAATCAAAACACAGTTCTTGTCATTTCTGATGCTAGTATCAAAAACAATGTCACTACTTCAGTCTTACATATCCATAGAGATTAAGATATCATCACTCAAACCATTCATTATGTAATGAATGTAATTTCCACTAAAGCTGAACTTTTTGCCATTAGATACAGTATCAATCATGCAACTCAAATACAAGACATTACATATATTATTGTTATCACAAATACTATTCTAGTTAACAAATATAACTGATTAAATTTTGAGGCTCAAAATAAAACCCACACAGAAATGTAAAGGCTTGTAGAGAGCATAAGCACCCTAGCTAATCAGCTCAATAGGCTCAAAAAAGTTCCAAAGTCCAATAAACTGAGTGCCACTATCAACAAATTTTCTGAAATGATAGAAGAAGTAGTGGATTTTATTCAGAAGTGGTTCAAAGATTAGACATGTATGTATCAATTCATCTGAGATGGATTGTTGACTGAATCTGTGGTCCCAGTCAAGTATATTCTTGCCACTCAAAAGAACAAAGTAATTGAATTATGGAAGAAACTAAATACTTTTGTAAATAAATTTGACTGGAATCTTCTTATAGAGATCTAAGTGGAGCAAGATATTGTTACCAAGCAAAAGGAGCTGGACAATTTGGTGAGTACTCTTGGGAGGAAAAAGATCATACTGTATGCTCTATATATAGATAATACCTATAGTGACACCCTATAAACAATTGAAACCAAGGTCAAGAATACCAGCAGTATTGTAGCAACCACTCGCCAGAATGGCACTTGTAGTTTGCTTACTTCAGCAAAGCTCTAACCTGACTATCTTGCAGTGGGAATTACAAGAGAACTTGACAAGGAGCCCTTACTGCATTGCTACCCTATTTATATAAGTTACAGATAGTCCATGCTACAACAATGTGTCTATCTCATATCTACTCTGCAGTGACTGTGCAAGACTGTGCATCCTGCCCTAATATCCATGTGTTTTACATGTGGTAGCAATGTGGTGTACATGCTCCCTAACATCATTGTCTAGGCTCTTCTAGCCTTCTAGACCCTTCTAGACTACTCTAAGCCTATAATATTATCTCACATGACTTCTAGGTCACATACCCTTCCTCCATTGTAGACTAATAATAATACTAATATCTATATCTGTCCTCTGTCCTAACCCTAACCCTAAAGTCTGTCCGCACTCTTGTTTTATAAGAAGCAGCTATAATATTAGAAATAATATGTAATATTATTCCAATGTAACTGCACACAATCTACTATGATCACTACTGATACTCTCTAGTGTGTTGTTGCTTGTGATCTTGCTTGTCTGTATCTCTCCTTTCATCAATACTTGATCAAACATGATAAATAGTGTAGTTTACCTGATATAAATCATATTTTTGAAGATCTTATTGTAGAGCTAATATCCAGCTTGGATAATGTTCTACATAAGAAACTTTCAATAGATGTATTAAAAGAGTGGGATGGCCTTAGATATAACTCAAATGAGTGAAATGACTATAGTAATCTCTTGTATATACTCAAGTGCTAGGTTTAGGTCAACTGCTTAAAAAAGTTCCTGCTTAAAAAAGTTCAAGTTGGTTATTACAAGTTGATTAAAGGATACTATCATCAAAATGTTTCTTAACTCTATCAGCATACATGTTAATATTTTCTTTGGTAGTGAAGTCAAGCTAAAAGACAGTACCTTTGGTAACATCCATACATTTCTCAAGCCATGACTAGACACTATGGGAGTGGGACCTGTATAGATTGTAATAACTCTTAATTATCTAGTTCCTCATACTACTGGTATTTTTATCTAGATAACTACAGTTGCTGAGTTTCTTCAGGTTAATCCTCAAGCATACTTTTTTATCCTTCAATCACAAGATAACAGAAAGAGGTTAATAAATCTGTATTCCTTATACTCCACTGCTATCAAAGTATCATTTGGCTATAATTTTCAAGAAGAAGATATTAAGGCAGTGATCTCTGTTATGGATACTATGATTTTTGCCAAGGAATTACTTGATAACCATGTGCTTATTATACTCTCAAGAGTCAAGATTCTAGACTCTGATTTAAACATGTTACAATTCATCTGAAATAATCTTATATCTGTCATCAATAAATGCCTTATATTTTATTTTTATTATTCTTATTTGAGGACAATGTCAGACTTACAAACATTGGACCCAAGTTTTTTTTAAATTTTAAATTTTATTTTTGTTTTATTTTATTTTAATTTTTATTTGCTGGATTGAATCTAGAGTTAGGATTAGAATAACATTATGGTTATACTGTCACACATCAGTCACATCAGATGACATGGTCACATTAATGGTCACATGGAACATAATAGAAGGTTTGAGAAGTAATAATATCATATAACATGTATAACACATGTTGATCTCATGACTAACACATGGTCTTTAGAATAAGCTAGATGTGGTAGAGCATAGACCATTGCTAGTTGGTTCATAAGGATAGATACATTGTACCAAGAACTCTATTGAGTTCTCTTGTGTTAACTCAATATAAGGTTTATTTGCTTGATCAACTCTAAGATCTTGAATTTATAACATTTGATCTCTTTTTTTTCTTCTCACAAGACCTCCCTGAGTTCATAGTTGTCCAAGATTGAAAGCTTCATAAACATCAGCTTGCTATGATGTATTTGAATACTATGGTATTATCAGCCCTCTACTCCAATATATATAACTTGAAAACTTCAGACATAAGTAATAGAGACATTTTAGCTGCCAATATATCTACTATCTCCTCTTTTCTTTTATATTTATATTGATTCTGGACAGACTACCTTGTTTGCACCCTATGTGAGCAGATGCTGATGGTGGTGGTTCAGTTTGTAATGCTTGAGAAGTTACTATTCTAGATGGAGATAATAAGTATTTCAGAAAGAGCTCATAAGGCCATTGTAATTCTGAAAAGAACAATAGAATGGCCTGAATTAAAGGTATGTTGTTCATTTGTTTGTCATAATATTTATCTCATATTAGCTGGATAGATACTTTGTTATGGTCATCTCCTCATGGTTATTGTATAGTTTTATTGTGTCTTGTAGGGTCTAGGGTATGATGCAATGATTGGCTGTACCATAGGTTATATCAGTTAGTACCTCATGTAGTAGACATTGTTTCCTCATTGACTCCTCCTATTATCCTTATATATTATATCATTGTGGACATGTGGTTTCTTCATAGTCTATAGGTATATATAGTATAAATATATTTCTATATTCTTATGCTTTACCAATTGATCATATCCTTCACTCTTACTCAAATTTTTGCCTGAGTTGCAACCTGAGCTAAGCTTAAGATCGTAACATACTTGATCCCAATAACAAACTGAATATATTTATCTATGATATTCTCTACTTTGTTTTGGCATTTATGATCTCAATTTCAGAGAGTTCTACTCATATCTATTTGTCTACCCTTTTCTTTGCACCTGAGCACTCACTTATTACCAAAAACTTTAGTTTAAAGTTTCTAAACACACTAACAGTGTCTGAGGGTAGACCTGTTCAGTGGCCATTCACTTTCTTTATTATGGAACATGATAAGCATTTTGTATGGTGTTTTATCTTCTCACCAGATTGAAAAGATATTTGCTTGCACATCATTTGAAAGAGTTTATATCTGTGGCTCTTAAACAGAACATCTTATTTTAAGTCTATTTAAGCTTAAGAACTATTAGTTGTCTAGATATCCATTTCAGCCCTAATGGAACATATATTCTTGTTGAAGGTGGTGATAGTACTGTCATCTAGGATATTGATGAGCAGTTTAGAATTGAGGGTCAAGATTCTGTTTTCATTTAGTATAGTTGTTGTCATAGCAGCATTATCTCAATTATTTGGATGAATGAAAATGAAAATGAAGATGACAATGATAATGACAATGAAGATGAAGATTTATTGTGGCAACCACTAATCACAAAGACTAATAGTAGCATGACAAGTAAATCTCTCAGTAGGATATTAAGTAGAAATTACAAGAGAACTCAACAAGAAGTTCCTACTGTATTCCTATGCTATTTATATAGAATCCTCATGGTCCATACTAACAATAAATAACCCTACCCTATTGTCCATGTATAGTTCATGCTTCCACCATATATTAATCCTCATATCTCTTATAAAGACATTATGCTATATACATATGCTCTGATATCATCCTTCTAGTCTTTTCTCTCAGAGTCTAGGCTTATAATATCACATTATGTGACATGTCATGTGACTACAGTCATGTGCCTCTTCATTGTCAAATCATAAAAGAAAAAGAAAAAGAAAAGATATATTAAATCAAGAAAAATAGATAAAAGTAAAGAAAAATGTTAGTGTCCAAGCATACCATAACATGATGGATCATTGATTCAGACACATTTAACATGAATTTGGGTCAAGTTATAAGATGTTGAAAATAATACACCAAAGTCTAGCATACTATTTGAGATAACAGATATAGATGTCAATATTATCCAATTTTCTCCTAATAGGCAATTTTTGGCTATAAGAAGGGTGTCTGAGGATGTCATTAAATTATGGAATGTAGAAGATGGCAAGAATACTCAACAATTTCAGTATTCTCCTGGCAAATATCCATTACTCTACTTTTTGCTAACCAGTGATATTTTGATAGCCATATTTTGGAAATCTAAGTATATCTGTGTTTGGTGATTGGATATACAAGGGATGGCAATCTTCAGTGGTAGTACTCCTGTAGTTGTTTCATATGTACCCTTCACCAGTCACCTGTTTATTATATAAGATAATATAGTTGAGATATAGAAGGTCTTCATGACTAGCTCACATATGATATTTGAAACAAAGCTTCTAGTCACTTTAGGAATAATGAGTATTTGCCTATTATGTGACAGCCACAGGATCTTGGTAGGAAGTGGTGATGGAACTATGAAGATGTAAGATATAAATCTAATGAGAAATCAGACTGCCACTATGAACATTCAAGATGATATACAAATATTTTTGTAGTCTCACCCTTTGGAAAGATGATTGTCAAGATTGTTGACAGTAGACTTTGTTTTTATTTTTCTTTTCACTTTATTTTATTTTTATTTTTATTTTTCTTTTCTTTTCTATTTTTAGAACAACTCGGGTTAGGGACTATTAGTCACGCTGTCACATCTGTCACAAGACTGATCACAAGACTTGGGAGAATGGAGTAGAAGGTTCTGGAACAAAGTGACATCATACAGCATGGACAACACATGCTGGCCTCATGTTATACTCATGGTCATTTAGGGTAGGATGCACAGTAGCTAGCATGGACCATGGGTAATAGTATATAAGGTAGACTACTTTGTATTAGGAACTCTATCAAGTTCTCTTGTGTCACTCAATACAAGAGTTAGTTCGCTGCTTAACTCTTTGAGCACTGAATTATAACAATGATGGTCATCAAATCAAGATGATCTATTGAATTCTGGGATTCAAATACTTGAGAGGTTATCAAATGTATAAATACTGAATCTCATGTAGAGATTGTATTTTTGCTAGATATAAACCAGGTAGTTATTTTGTCCAAATCTCTCCTTACCCTATGGAATATCAATAACCTAGAGAATTATCTCTCATTAAATCCCTGGCCTACAGAAATATGTGGCTTCTATGTTGTCTTCCAGACAAGTGATCACATGATTATATACACTTAGCTATCAAGTAATGATAATATCTCAGATTATCTTGTCTTAGATTATCTCTCAGATCTTGCTTCAGATACACTACTTTAGGTTTGGCATGTGACAGGCCCCACTCACTTGTTTTATTTGGACATCAAGATTCCAGTAAACTCACACCTATTTCTGGTATTCAAATACTTCCTTTACTTTCTCCTCTTTTATTTTAATCTTTTCTGGCTCTATTACTACTCTTAATAAATTCAACAATGTTCTATCAGGTCACATGACTGTGTGATAGTAACAGTTGTAACACACATGTAATATTACACTGTGCTCTCTTAGCTAATTTCTAACACCTAATATGTTATGGGATGCTTTGGACATCAACAATTTTTATTTTATTTTATTTTTTTTCAATTTTATCTTTCTTTTTCTTTTTCTTTTGCTTTTGCTTTTCTTGAAGAATGATGAAGAGGCATGTGACAATGAAGTAACATGACAGGTCACATGATGTGATGTCACAAGCCTAGAACATGATGGAAGGGTCTAGAAGATGATGTCAGGGCACATGGAGTATACATGGTGGCCTTGAGTAGGACATGAGACAGGAATGGGGATGAAGCATGGACATAAGGGTAGGCTTAAGTATTGGTAGCACGGACCAAGCATGTTTTATATATATAGGACTCTAATTTAGCAGAGACTCCTTGTCGAGTTCTCTTGTAAATTCTCACATTATACTTCTCCTTTGAGGTTTACTCATTAGTGAAATCATTGGACCTTGAGTGTCTAGTGGTTGCCACAACATAATAGCTTGACTGTGGTTATTTCTATTTATTTCTGGAATTACAACACTGCCCAGTTTCACTTTACCAGTCAAGAGCATCTCTATAGATATTCACACAACATAATATCAATGGCTCTCTCACCTGTCCTGAACAACTAATCTCTTAGTAACCCACTTATTGTTATTTATTGCTAGAATACAAATACAGCAAGTATCACAAAATGAGCTACTCACTGATTGTGATACTTGAACTTAATAGTGGTTCAGAAGTTCAGTATAAGAAGATAATGATAATAGATAATGAGTAGTATCAAGAAGAATAATTGACATTGTTAAGTCTAAGGTCTAATTATCAGATACAAAGATATATATATATATATACAAAATAGTAATAGTCTGTGTGCAAGCTGTTTTTATCACATAAGCAAAACTCATATCTAATGGGGGCTGTTATCTGTTATAGCAGATGTCAGGCTAATTTTACAAGATATTATCAGAAATGGTTTGATAAGCACTTTACAACACAAATTTAATCATGTGAATCTGTTTGGCCATTTATGAAATATTAGCAAATAAAGCTTTTATAGTTACTGATGGCCTGATATCTTAGACCTTTGTTATTGCTGTTATACATTCCATATATGTAAAGATAGCCATCATTTGGGGCTTTCCAGCATAACTTAATTTGTGAAAATCAATTCACTGGTTGTAGAAATACAAGCTAAATGAAGTTTGTAACAGCAAGTCTCTTTGACATCAATGCAAGCCATTTTTGTGCTCGATTTTAGAGTCAAGGAGAAGACATGGTATTTATACATGATAAAACAAAGCTGATGACCAGTGTTTATCCCCTCATAATTTGGAACATAGCTAATCTCATAGTTAAGTGCTGTAATAAATATAAGCTTCACTCTCAAAACATGAAGGATAGATAGTTAATAGGTCAGGACAACAAGTCACTATTTTGGGTTCTAGTCAAACACAGAAAAAATCTATATCTTCTGTCTCAGTTTGAAATAGTGTGAAAGTGGTCAACCAGACTGAATCTTTCTAACTTTATATATGGCAACAAGTAAATAGAATGCATTAACAAATGATGGTTAAAAGAACTCAAAAACAAGATTAAGAAGATAGGAAGACTATTTGAATAAGAATGTAAGATGTAGGATCTATAATAGGATAGAACTGACTTTCATTGAGCCATCTATACTATAATGTTTACAATGGGATTATCATTGAATACTACTTATTATACCTGCTGTGTGGCATTCTTGAGGTATTATATTGTCATGACATATACCTGTACATACAGTAATCCACCAAACTGTGTAACAAAAAGTCAGTATTGTTATAACTCAAAAGTGTGGACAGACAATTAGGGTTAGGATTAGGACCTTAGTAATAATAATTAGTCTACGGCTAGAGAGAGATATGGGCACATGACTGGGAAGTCACATGACATTACATCATAGACCTGGAGTAGTCTAGAGCAGTCTGAAAGGACTTAGGGTCTAGAGTAGGAGTTAAGGTTAGGAGTGACATCAAGAGACAATAGTTCCTCATGGTATATACACAGTGCATACATGTACAGTGGAGATTAAGAGTATGACATCAAGGCACATATATACAGTATGGTGGTCTTATGGTGGATGAGTAATAGGACATAAGGTAGAAGCATGAATATTAGAGCAGAAGTAGCATAGTCGTAGCATAGACTAGGACATATAGTATATAAGTAGAGATAGATCCTGTAAAGAGTTCTCTATTGAGTTCTCTTGTGTAAACCCTATACAAGGTTCTTCTCTCAAACCAACACTAAGGTTTCTGAGTTGTAACAAGTATATCAATTGGCTAGCATACAAACACACTAATAGCAGCCATAACAGACAATATACAATACTAGTCTTTGAAGATAGCAAATGACATAACTTTCCTGAAAGATACAGAATTACAAACCAAAAAAATGGGTAGGCTCAAAAGCAAACAACAATAAGCAACCAACTAAAATATTTTTAAATTATATGATGTAACTACTCTAGGCCATGTTAAATAAGCTGTTATAACCAATAATGAAGAATCAATATTCCTGGCCTAGAGTTCTGTTTGCTGATATTAATATATCTCAATAAAAACAAAAACCAGAGTTTAACTTAGAAATTGAAAATAGTTGTGGAGAAAAGGTTGGAATATAAGATAGCAATGGTAAGATAAACATTTATATTGGATAATTTCAACTTCTTGAAGGAACATTGATCTCGGTTGGAAATGAAGAGAATTCTGAATCATAATCTCATTTACTCATTATATTACAAACATAGCTTTGCTAATAAATGAATGTTCATGTCATAGTTGAAGATAGACAAAGTAAAATATATCAAGCACATAGTATAGAATAGTCAACCAGCAAAATTTTGGTAGATGTAGATGATAGTTTATAGTTATTTCAATAGATTTTCCTTCTATCAAAACTTTCTTCTTTCTTCTTTCTCTGCAGAGACATAACATGATATTAATTTGGTGAGTAATAGTAACTAATAATAGAGGTGGTAGGAATAATCAATTTTGGATATAAATTCTTGGATACTTCCCATTATTTGAACATACATTCAATATATATCAGAGTTGTAAATAATGGGCTTGGTTTCATTTTATTTTTCTTTTCTTTTAGGTTTTTTTATTTTATTTTGAATTTCTTTTTCTTTATTTAAACATAGGCAAAGAAGACAAAATGTGATGGAACAATGTAGAAAGTTCTAGAAATGATAATATCATATGGCATGGTTAACATATGTCGACCTCAAGGCAAACATATGGTTATTAGGGTAGGGCTAAAAAAGTGTAGCATGGACCATCAGTAGTTTGTATATAAGGTAGACATCTTATACTTAGAAACTTTATTGAGTTCTCTTGTATTACTCAATACAAGAGTTATCTTTTGTCCTAACCCTTGAACCTAAGTCATAACAATATAATGTCCTACTTTCTAGCAGAAAAAGCCTAACAGCAAATTATATCAACCTTTATACATAAAATAAACAGCACTTACTCAGTGCAATACCCAAAGTCTCTCCATATACAGACTTACTTATTCTTGTAGTTGTGTTTATAGTAACAGATACTATATTATTGTTTTGGAGAAAAGAAGAAATATTGGCTAATAAATTGAGTATATCACAAATAAGATACTCACTGGTTGTGATACTTGAGCTGAATAGTGTTTCAGAGGTTCAGTATAAAGAGGTAATGATAATAGATGATGAAAAGTATCAATAGGAATAATTGACATTGTTAAGTCTGAGGTCTAGCCCTTAGACACAGAGGTATATATACAAAAGAGTGATGGTCCATGCACAAACTGTTGCCATTACATAATCAAAA
>JAJOHK020001125.1:0-15840 GCA_022457215.2 Leucocoprinus gongylophorus | reverse complement strand
TGTCGACGTCGTCACCCTCGTCTTTGCTTACGCCTAGTTCGGTTGCGCATCTCCATCTTCAGAAACACAATCCGGGACATTCAAGATCGTCGTCGTTGCAGATTCACACTGGTCCAGGAGGAGTATCACAGGACGATGAACCAAGTCCGTTGACGCCTAATTACAATTTTGTGCGTGATGAGCACATGGAGCAACATCACCAAGATGAACAGTTGGGTGGACGTGGTGGTGGTGGTGGTCATGAAGGGCATAGTCACAATATGCGCGGAGTGTTTTTACATGTCATGGCTGTAAGTCTAGACTTTTCCTTGTTCAGCTTGTTTTTTTGGTTGATTCAGTGTAATGGATAGGATACGTTGGGATCTGTCGGTGTCATCATTTCAACACTTCTTATTCAGTTTTATGGTTGGACTGGATTTGATCCAATAGCATCGTTGTTGATCGCTGTGTTGATCGCTGCAAGTGTTATACCTCTTGTTCTTGATACCGGTAGAATCCTTGCTTTGGATGTATCTGATAAAGATGTCAAGATCCAAGAAGCACTATTTGAGGTGTGCTCAGTTTTTAATCTCTTGTTATATCTCACTTGTCCCATAGCTCTCGTCCATACCCGGCCTTCAATCTTACACCAATCCGAGATTTTGGCCTAAAGATGCTTCGACATTGATTGGTTCCATACATATTCAACTTGTGCCTTTGTTGGCAGCGGCAGCTTCATTACATGGTCCGATGAGTCCGGATCATGATTCGAATATGAGAACAACGACGTTTGCGAGGGTTGATAGAGTGATAGAGAGAGTGAAGGAGGTGTTGAAGGGAAGGATTGAGGGTTTGGAAGAGGTTGTAGTGCAAGTTGAGGAAGGAACTAATTCTTGATTGTTTAGAAAGAGCTTTTTTTGGGGGGGGGGGTATCTTTGTTTTGAGTAAAAATAGAACGTGAAAAATCAGCGGAGTTTTTCCAAAAACATCACCTCGGATCCCTCTCACATCAACATTGACATCTTGTCTTGGTCTGAACCAGCCATCGACGATGCTCCTTTCTGATTTATCGCTGTATGCAGCCACGAGAGAACAAACCATTGCTTCTTGGAAACAAACTGCGGTGGAGTGGGCGACTGGATTGACTTTGGAGGAATATATTGATCGAGAATGGATTGGCGAGAAGAAAGAATTCACAAGAGACGGAAAGCATATAACTTGGTGAGCTTTAGCTTGTACTTTCCCTGTTTTTTACCTAAAGAAATAAAAATCAGGGTATTAGCACCAAGGAACGATCCGACGACATTAAACTTTCTTTGTTCATGCGAGACGTGAGAGAACAGCTCTCAATAATTCGTAATTCCTTTTTTTTTTCAAAAAAAAAACGCTTTCCACAGGTTCAAACGAAAAATTGCCATTTCTCGTCCCTCACAAGATCAAAGTACAGAAGCAATCCTTGAACATGGGATTGGGTATGCTATCGCCAGTGTCTTTACGCCACTTCAACACCGAGGAAAAGGATATGGTAAACATATGATGCGACTCCTTCATTGGGTTTTGGCGAACGAAGTATACCTAGCAACACAAACGTTTCCTGAAGATGAATGGGGTCTTAGACCATGTCTGAGTGTTGGCGATGCGTCTGTAGCGGCTTTGTGGAGTGATGTCGGACCAACGTTTTATCAGGGATGTGGAATGGGTAGGGATGTAGAGAGAGGAGATGGATGGCTCGTAAGAGACCCATTTTCAATCATTTGGAATATCCGTAAAGTGGACTTGTCCGGAGTCCAGGAGGAGGAGGAGGAGACAACTTGGCTTGATGAAGAATCGGCCAAAACCATCTGGAAAAAAGACACTGCTCATATCGAAGCTGAGGTTGTTCAAGCAACTAAATCCAAAGGCGGAACTCGAACCCATTTCAGCTTTGTCCCGGATGGGGGTGTTGCAGAATTCCAGTGGTTTAGACTCCACTATCATTTCAGCAGATACGTCTCAAATCCGCCCCGGTACTGTGGTTTGCAAATGGGGAAAGGAGGGGCATTTGCAACATGGACGTGTGATTTTCGTGCAGAGTCGTCAAAGTCGATGATCTTGACGCGGTTGAGGGCGAACGAAGAGGAGGTTGAGAAGTTGATAGTGCAGGTATTGAGGTACGCCAGAGACCATAATTTGGACACAGTCGAGGTCTGGAATCTTGCGCCTGATCTCGAAAATGCTTTGAGAAAATTAGGAGGTTCTGTTGTAGAGAGAGACGAGCATTTCCCAGCGATTAAGTGGTATGGAAATGAAAGTGTAGAGTGGTTGTTCAACGAAAGATTCTGCTGGTGTTAATTAACTGTATTCTCACGTGATGTACGCACTACTTCAACTTTGCAGTTTCCTTTTTACGCTCATTATGCCTCTCTGCGGTTCCTCCTCACACAATGGTTCTTTTGTAAGACCAAGACCAGTATGTCTGTAAGTTGTTTGCGCCTCGAAAAAATCTGACTTCGGGGATGCAGATACAAAGAAAGGTATCTCAGTCCTGCATTCCTTTCGCTAGATTGAGTCTGAGTGAAACATACAAGGTCGTCGTCTGTGGTGATGGTGCGATCGGTATGCATCAGTGCTACCTCCTCATCTTTCTAACTGAAATTTTATGCAGGAAAGACTTCATTACTCAACGTCTTCACAAGAGGTTTCTTCACTCAAGTTTAGTACGCCGGACCATATTCTATCCAGTGTATTCATAACAACAACCTCCTTTTGAAAATAAAATCAGCGAACCAACTGTTTTCGAAAACTACGTACACGATATTCATATTGACGATCAACTAGTTGAGCTCAGTCTATGGGATACAGCTGGTCCGTATCTCTGACTTACCTGCGCACGCGACTTGCAACGCAGCCTAGTTGCATCGGAATGAATGACTGATGTTTCCAACAATTCCCATGTTCCATTTGTTGATGTAGGTCAGGAAGAATTTGATCGTTTGCGCTCGCTGTCCTATGCCGAAACGCATGTGATTATGATTTGCTTCTCTGTCGATAATCCAACTTCATTAGAAAATGTCGAGTCCAAGGTGAGCCTTTCCTGCCATTCCATCTACAATCCTCCAATCATACATCTGATACAATCTCTTTCTTTGCAGTGGTTGGATGAAATTCTAGAGTACTGTCCCGGCGTTAAAGTGAGTGAAAACTTTCGATTGCTCGACCCACTGACGGTCGAATGGAATTCGCCTTAGCTTGTCCTAGTAGGTAAGCTTGCAGTTTTGTCTTTCTGTCGGTTAAAAAATTGCCTCACTGGAACATATAAAACCACAACCATACAGCGCTTAAATGCGACTTACGAGATGACCGAGCAGTCAACAATCGCCTACAACGATACGGAATGCATCCTGTACAGTATGAAGAGGGCCTAACTGTTGCACGGAGGATACGTGCATCCCGATATCTCGGTAAGTCTACCCTTTTGTTCCTTCGAATTCACTCACTATTAAATTGACCTGACGTTTTACTTCAACATCCATATTCTGACCTCCACTCTCAATTGCCACTATGATCATCACTTTTTACCTCTACCACTGATGTGTAAACATCGTGATTGCACTCAGAATGCAGCTCAAAACATAACCGAGGCGTTGCAGAAGTATTTCATGAGGCAGCTAGAGTGTCGTTAAGCACAAGAGCGAAAGGAACGGGAGATGCGGGATGTATAACTATGTGACAGGACATGCATTTGCGATTTAGACTGACCAACTTAGATATGGATATGACTGGTCATCTTGACTCTATCATGAGGCTGCCGCCACGGTGTTGGGTGGATACTAGATTCTGGATGGACTGTCGAGAGGACGTTGGCAGATGGCCGAGATTGTTGAGTGGTGGATGTGGTGCTGTTGTTCTTGGTGTATGCATTGTTTTATATTATGGTCCTGCGATACTGGCCGGTACTGGGTACCCGGGAAGAGGGCAATTTAGGTTTTCTATGGACAAAGCTTGGTCTTTTCATCCCACTGCCCTTTAATATCTTGTCTGTACTCCCTCTCTCATTTTAGCAGTAGACTCTTGTTACAATACTGATAGCATAACTACAACCCTTTACAAGTAATTCAGCTGCATAGTGGTTTCCTGATGTTGACATCCAATGCTCGATCACGATTACCAGATTTATTTCAAGACCATCTCCAGTCTTGGACCAGATTCATGAACGAGAGGTAGAACTAGTAGTTCAGACCCAAGAAATCTCACTATCATGATCATACAAGTTGAATAGCTTCTCTCACTTAACAGATGTTATAACATCTTGAGCGCTAAGCTTCAAACAGTCCACATTGAAGAGGTATTATCTTTGGGGATGCCACAGCTTCTGGCTACTCTGTGGTGACGGAATTTTTTCAGATAAAAATGAGTTGCTTGATTTGATTGATGTCAGGTTGCTGCCCTTGCTCTCCAGCAACAATCAAAAGTAAGTTGAGTCTTTGAGCACTGTAATACTAAGCTGGGATTTCTGAATGAAGGGATCCTCTGCTATAAATGCCCGCTTATTCTTGGCAGCACGTTCAAGGAGACATAAGCCGAGGTCGAACACATCGCCATCATGGTAGTCAACAAAGAAGGAGCTGGAGGTAAGAGTAAGTTCCAGACATTTCTATATGACTACTGCAATTGTGGTTTATGAGCACTCTGCACAAAGCTCTGGCCATACCGATTCCAGTTACTCTATTTCTGGCACTATGCCCCGGTGGGAACCATTACTTCACTCACTATTTCATAGCTAGTTTATTTTCTAAAACACCTGACTTTCTCTGTCCATCACTTATGCAGTCATTTAGTATCTAATATACAGTATTCATCTTTTGTCCAAAATCTATTGTCTTTTTCCTCTGAAATATGAACTAGCAACGGTAGTGGGGCATTGTGTATATTGGACCCAAGTTGGTCGTTAGCCTAACTTTAGTACTGTCTCTAACTTCTTTCCTTCGAAAAGTATTTGATGAGGGACTGCCGAAACCTCTGTTCCTGGCCTTGAGCTCTCCAGTGGCGATGGGGGAAAGTTCCTAATAGACCAAGAAATGACAAGATAATATCTTTTCCCCTTTGAACTTCCCGAGCGTTGTAGTCGATTGTCCGATAATTAGCCCATGCAGTATTCCGACCATATTGCAACCGGTGAAGAGGTCAAGTAACAGGACATAAATTCCATGGCTGAAACTGCTCAGACTTCTGCAAAATTTGGTAATTGATCGGCATTGACTTTGTCGGCGTTAACTTTGAGTTATGGACCCATTGTGATCACCTCTTCACATTCTTAATTTGGTTAGCTGCTTCTCAACATACTGTCCAATCACCTGCCAACTCTAGCAAAGTCCAACAACACGAAGACGATAAAATCCACATCGGGATCTTTCAGACGCAGTCAGAAAACTCAGGTCTCCTGTTTCTCATTTCCCAAATGAAGCCAGTGTAGGAGCTCCGATCTCTGTTCCATTGCCTTCACGACTTTGTCCACTCTGAAATTCCGTACTGTGCTTCATGGCGATGTTTGTTTGGCAAGAACCACAAAAGGAATGGGGACAATACATCTCGAACTTACCCCTGCTCATCAGAATCAGAATCACAACTACTATACTCCACGAAGGCTTTCCCGTATCGTGCTCCGCTCGCCAAGCAAAGCCATAATCTGCCAAGGCTGATCATGTGGTTCATGGTCCTTAAGCACAGGATCATCGTCATCCTATAATTTTTGTTCAGTTTCAGCTTGGAGTTTGACAGGAAAAAGACTGACATCAAAAGGGTGAGTCGCTGATGCCAAGCGCATAGCAGCTGCACTCTTATTAGGGAGATCGGAGGGCGATATTGCAAATAGAGTTTGAAAAGATGCAGGAGTAAGGACAGGAGCATGCTGAGGATGATGGTGATGTGCATGTTTCGCATGCAACGTTGTAGAAGTTGAGGAAGGGGTGATTGACGAGATGACGTGAGAGCTGGAAGTGAGAGTGAGGGCACGCGTGATAAGTTGCTTAAGTTTTGCCTGCTGGACAATGAACACAGATTTATCAAAGCAAAAATCAACTCCATCTACCTGATATGCCAAGTTCATCAGCTCGGGTACCTTCTGTCCTGGAGTTCCCAGATTATTTTGAGCACAGATCAAGTTCATACGGTCGGCAATATGTTGTATCGTAGGGGCGCGGGTAGCAGAATGAAGACTGACAGAAAGTCTACTTCCTGGTGGATCTATGATGAATTTAGCAGACACCGACAAGACAAACACGGCGAACGCACCACCTCGTTCAGATAAAAGGACGACACCTCGTTCCTGAGCAATTTCGTCGCGTTCCTTCCCCGGACGCGCCTCATCCTGTTGAGATACGGAAGAATTTATGTTTCGAACTCGCTCCCTTTCCTTTCGCCCAATAGCAAGTGCCCACCGCTTCATGCGCATTGACTTGAAAGTGCGAGTATCGTCAGGGGTGCTAGTTCCTTGATAAGGCAGGAGAATGCGGCGGCGCTTTCTAAGTGGAGGTTTTGGCACAGGAGGAGAGGGAGGAGTCTGAGGTCTTTTCAGGACAGCGGTGGCATCGAAGAGAGAAATGATGAGAGCGTTGTGAAGCTGGACAAGAGACGGAATGTCGAGAAGAGCACAGACTACATTCTCAAATTCTGCACGGGAGATCTGACCCTTGACAAAGGACTTGAGAGAAGAAAAGTACGAAGATGACTTTTCAGGACCCAGCGCATGGATGATTTGCTGCTTGATAGTCGATGTTGATGACAATGACATTACACCTCAGTTGTCACACCGTGACAAATTGATCATATTCGTCACGTGGCTAATCTCAGTCTCAAGTCCATTATCTCCTTTATTCCCAACTTCCTTGCTGCAGAATGTTATAATGTCTTCCACCACCCGCCCAAGAACTGCGAAACCACGCGGTATCTGCAAATACTACACTACTTTATATGGCTGCCTTTCCGGGTCCTCTTGCAAGTTCCTGCACGGTACCACAGAGCAACTTGACCCACGAAATCCCCTCCTCACACCTTACGATGAATCAAAGCGCTGCAGATTTTATGCAAAAGGCCAGTCTTCCCGTACCAACTTTTTGTTGCCCCTCTCATGCTTATTTCCAGGCTTCTGCCGTCATGGTGATCAATGCTGGTTCAAACATATAGTGAATCAGCCTGAAGTTACCCCCTCACTCGCCCGCGAAGAAGAAGACTTGCAAAATGATCCATGTTCCATATGTTTCGAGAAGCCAGCAACATATGGTCTTCTTTGTACGTTCCCCTGAACTCTCTGCCTCCCCGTTCTGACAGTTACATCATAGCTGGCTGTAGCCATATCTTCTGCATTGCTGTGAGATGAAGAATTCCATTTCCATGCACAGTGCTTATTATATCTAGTGCATCCGCAAATGGCGCGACCAGAAAGGACAACCCGAACATGGAAATGTCAAGAAATGTCCCATGTGCAGGGAGCCAAGCAAGTTCATAACACCCTCCTCTCGTTTTTGGAAGCAAGGACATCCTGAGAAGGATCGTGTCACAAAGGCTTATAAGGAAAGCATGTCTAGAGTACCGTGCCGGTATGTTGGCAATCATCACAGTTGTGCCTTCTTGTTCACTTCACTCGTCAGCTATTTCCAGAAATCTCTTGAAAAGGACAGATCACACCCGCTCTGCCCTTTTGGAAGGGATTGCTTTTATCAGCATCGCTACGATGATGGAACGCCCTACATCTTTAAGAGCGGTACAAGCACTTGCATGCGCGTAAGTCATGCACAATCTTCCTTCCCCCTGGCTGACCAGTCCCGTAGCAATATTTTATGGTCATGCAACCACCTAGGGACTCGCTATTCGATGAATTTATTCAACTCGCATCCGTTACAGTCAGTGGACGGAGTATTTCTGACGGAATGGGAGTATTCCCAATGCCATCGACTACCGACACCAACACTCTGGAGGATTCAATGGGCAACAGTCGACAGAGAAGGCTTTTACAAGGTGAACCCCGTTTCCGCGAGCAACTCCATATTCTCCGGGAAGCTGTGGACAATCTGGGATCTGCTGTTTCTGTTTCGAATGACCCCGTGGCACACACACTAGACATGGTGCGAATACTCGTGCAGCGAAGTGTTGATGTCGATCCCAGCACCGAACCCGAGGTATACTGCAGCCCCTTCTCTGCTCATTCTTTATTCTGATCAGTCCTTTCAGGCGGAGGATACCGTGGATCATTTGCATGAGGAGTCTTACCCCGATCTTCCCCAGAACACTTCAATGGCCTCTGTTCCCCGACCATCACTTGACTACCTTTCTGTACTTGATGATGACTACTATGACATTCCAGGACTTCAGAGTGTTTCAAACTCGTCGAGCGAAGCGTATTTCTCAGAATCAGATAGCGAGTCTGATGACGATATTAGCCGTCTTGGAAGATACATTAGGGGTGAGACAAGCAGTGCATATGAGGAACTAACCGAGCATGGGGAAGTACAACATGGTGAAGATGAGGAAGCGATAATGATGCAAGAAATTGCAGATCGAGGTCCGGAGGAAGTAATAGAAGCTGGTCCCAGATTTGTTCTCGAGACAGATGAACCGCAGATACCCATAATGGACTATGAGATCCCTGCATCGGACGACGAGACCGATCGCAGACGAGTCACAAACCCTCCTTTTCTAACTGATGGACGGGGAAGAGTTGTTTGGAGCAGCGGTGGGGAGATTGTCGAGCCAATGAGCTCTGAACCTTATCCATCAGCAGAAAGAGCGGGGGAAAATAATACTAGAGGCGAGTCACAAGTGAAGTGGAATGGACTCGTCGGATCGTGAACTCGAGAAAAATAATCCTGTATGTATATTAATTTCAGGAAATTGTTGAGCGAGTGACGTCATGTTAAACCCGCGTAAATATTACGCGTCTCCCCGTATCACTCTGTCCTTTATAATGGCCAGAGCATCCGGTTCGATGGATGGCAATCAACTCTCCATGACTATGCCAGAATCTCAAGTATCTCTCCTTAGATCAAGTACTCAGAAGACACCTGCAGATGAAGGGCTTGATTTCTTTGCTTCTGTACCTTCCCAGGGAGAAAGCCCAATAAGAGTTTATGAGCTTCGTCTGGACCCCGATGGTGGACCAAACAACGATTGTCAGGTCAGTGTGCCTGCTTCATTCTTAACTGATGAGTAATTGTGTCAATCAAGTACATACGCTTACCGCCCGCTTATACACCCTACATTCTGAGGGTTTCTTTTGCCGCGGGAACCCCTTCTGCAAACAATGGCATTTTTAAGACAAATTTTCCACTTGATGGAGGTGCTTTTGGCAGAACGTGCTATGCGGAACGAAGGTAGCCTGTCCGATGAAGTCAATCGTGTTTGTTCACTCAGTAATCTCCAGGTTGCCAACCGACTACTCAAAACCTATCCATATCGACCTTCCTATATCACATGCTGGTGCCTTTGTGTACTGGGTTGAATACGATGGAGATGATGGCAAGCGTGTCAAAGGTCGACATGGTTATTTTAATGTTGACCCCATTCTCAAAACCAAGAAACGCAGCCAGATCCTCGATGAACGACTTCAAGTCCTACCACCTGACAAAGGGGCGTTACTCCAGGAAGAATATGTGAATCTCCCACTTGACGGTCTGGCAGTTCTGACCGTAGTTTCGAAATGGATGGGACCCATAAAATACTGGCGGAAGCACTTTTCGGAAGCAACAGAACGCGGTTATACAATGCTCCATTACACGCCCCTTCAAGAAAGGGGCGAAAGCAATAGTCCATACTCAATTAGGGATCAGACAAGATATGATCCGACTTTGTTCGACACTCCGTTGGATGATGAAGCTGGAAGAGAAAGGATTGAAGACATTTTGAGGGTTGCTCGGGAAGATTACGGCCTACTCAGCCTCACAGACGTTGTCCTGAATCACACCGCGAATGATAGTCCTTGGTTGGTCGATCATCCTGAGGCAGGTATGTTGAGTCATTCCACTTCCTATGCGCGTTGGGCCTGACTTGATTTGCAGCCTATAGTCCAGAAAATTCTCCCCACCTTACTCCTGCTTTGGAGCTAGATTCGACCATGATAGAATTTTCATCAAATTTGACGTCTCAAGGACTGCCCAGTATAATCAGATCCGAAGATGACCTCCACACTCTTATGACTGCTTTTGAACAGACGCTGAAAAAGCTCGACTTATGGCAGTATTACGTCCTCCAGCCGTCTCGTGAAAGAGAATCCGTTCTTTCTGCTCTCCGCTCAGGTAAAATTGCACTTTGGAGCGGCCCACTGGTGGAGGGGAAATCTGTCGTCGAACTAGCCCAGATTATACGATCGGAAAACAGGATTATTGGAATCAACGCCCTCGCTTCGAGGTTCGGGGTCCATGTCCACGGGGATGTCGCTGCGGGCATCGTGAAGGCAGCCTTTGTCGACGTCCAAGATCATATAGCCCTTGCTAACGCATGGGTCCGCATCGTCGATGTTATTAACGTCCCGCTCTACCAAGAATGGGAAGATGATACAAGAATTGCACTCGAGAACATCCGTAATCGCATCAAGTATACACGGTTAGATGCTCAGGGGCCGAAGCTGGGTGAGATAACTAGAAAGTGAGTCTGTCTCCAGCTGAAATGTATTCTGAAGCTGAGTCGGTAATAGAAATCCTCTCGTCGAGACATACTTCACTCGCCTCTTACCCACCCCAGACGCAGATCCCCTTCGATATTCTCTAGCAAATAATGGATGGATCTGGAATGCGGACCCCCTGCAGAACTTTGCGCTTCCACCTTCCAAAGCATATCTTCGCCGAGAGGTAATTGCTTGGGGCGACTGCGTGAAGCTCCGCTACGGGCCTTCACCCGAAGCTAACCCATGGTTATGGGAATATATGACTAACTATGTATCTTCTCTTGCAAAGACCTTTGATGGGTTCAGAATTGACAACTGTCACTCGACACCGCTCGAGGTTGGAACATGGATGCTTGATGCAGCCAGAGTAACTCACCCAGACCTCTATATTTGCGCAGAACTGTTCACCGGTAATGAGAGTACAGATCTGTTGTTCGTTCGGGAGCTTGGAATCAACAGCTTGATTCGTGAAAGCTATAACGGCTGGGATCCGAAAGAGTTTTCACGCTTGATATATCGACATGGACTTGGTAAACCTATTGGTTCCATGGATGGTGTCTGTATGACCAGTACGGAAGAAATTGCGAGCCCCACCGGCAAGGGACCCGTTCGTCAGGCTCTTATCAGTCCTCTCAATGGTTCTCTTCCTCATGCGTTGCTCTACGACCTTACTCATGACAACGAGTCCCCTATGGACAAGAGGTCGGCTGAGGATGCGTTATCGACGGGAGCATTGGTAACCTTCAGCTACAGTGCTATTGGGAGTGTAAAAGGATTTGATGACTTATATCCCAAGCTATTGAATCTTGTGCGTGAGAATAGGCAATACAAAATTACCGGGACTGGAGAAGAAAGTGGTATTGCGAAGGTCAAACGCGTATTGAACGAGTTACATCTGGAAATGGTACTGGGTCATTATGAAGAAGGACACGTTCATCAGGAGAACGACGTATGTTTATGTTCCTTCGACAACCGTAATTCAAAGTTGCTGATTAGTCCATAAAGTATATTATGATTCATCGGGTTCAGCCCTCTACTCAAAGGGGTTATCTATTGATCGCACACACGGCTTTTTCCAAAGGACAGAAGGATCGTGGCTATAGTGAGCAATTTGGCCACATTGTTGGAATGACGAACCTGATTTCCATTATCCAGTCACTCCGATCAAATTACGCAAAACCCATGCCAAGTTTATCCTGGGAGCTAGTCTTTCAGTGTCTTCTGAAGATTACGAGGATAGGGATTACTTGCGAGGACTGACTGCGAATTTGACAGAACTGCCTGAGGTCATTGTATCCCAAGGTCTCGACCAAGAGGGCCCCTATGCAGAGATCGTAGTTCCCGATATATTTCCTCCAGGAAGTGTAATGCTTTTCCGGACCCAGTTACAAGATTATGATCCATCCCTAGATGCTTTCTGTAGATCGGGATCACAAGAGGCATTTTCCGAGCTCAGCCTTGTTGACCTTAATGTCATCCTTTATAGGGCCGATGGCGAGGAACGTGATGCAACGGACGAGGTTTACGGTGTATACGATGTTCCTGGTTTGGGAAAGAATGTTTACTGCGGAATTGAAGGATGGATGCACTCATTAAGACATATCATGCGATATAACGACCTGGGACATCCTCTTTGTAGTCACTTGAGAGAAGGGAGCTGGGCACTGGACTATGTGCATCAACGGCTCGTCCAGTAAGTCCTCTCATGGCCTGCTAACGTTTCTGAAGTCTAAGACCGTCCCAAGCCAAACAAACGATCTCCCTCGTCTCGCAGCACCTGCAATGTGGTTCAAGCAAAGATTTGATCACATTAAAGCTTCTGTTCCTAATTTCATGCGTCCCAAGTATTTTGCGCTAGTGATTTCAGAGGGTTATAAGGCCGCTCGTGGGGCCGTCGTGGAGCAATGTTCCGAGTTTATATCTTCGGGGCACGATTTTACACAAGATCTGGCTTTATGTGCGGTGCAAATGTATGGTCGAGTTAAATCTGCATCCCTTCATCCCAATCACTCGACACCCTCGCTTGCTGCGGGTCTACCTCACTTCGCTGCGGGTTGGGCTCGTTGTTGGGGAAGAGACGTTTTTATATCTTTACGGGGCTTGTTTTTAACAACAGGGAACTTTGAAGGGGCCAAGAAGCATATTCTCACTTTTGCTTCCACCCTTAAACATGGATTAGTACCAAATCTCCTGGATTCAGTTCGTCAGCCACGGTAAGTTGCCGTTGACCCTCTTTCCTGTGCCTTTCGCGAAACAGTTTCCAAAATCCGTCTAGGTACAACTCAAGAGACTCCCCCTGGTGGATGCTTCAAAACATACAAGATTACGCTTCTTTTGCACCAGAAGGCCTTGCCATATTATCGGAATCGGTTCAACGACGCTTTCCGCTGGATGGCACTTGGGTAGCCTGGGATGATGATCGTGCTTATACGTACTCTAGTACTATCGCCGAAATCATGCAAGAAATTCTTCAACGTCATGCGGAAGGCATAATCTTCCGGGAGTATAACGCTGGTCCAAATCTCGACATGCAAATGAGCGACAAAGGCTTCGACATTTCTATCACGGTCGACTGGGAGAATGGACTCATATTTGGTGGTAATCAATGGAACTGTGGAACTTGGATGGACAAAATGGGAGAATCCGTCAAAGCTGGGACTAAAGGTGTCCCAGGGACACCTCGAGATGGTGCTCCGATTGAGATCACTGGGCTATTAGCCAGTACTTTGCGATGGCTTGATAGACTTTCTTCCGAGGGGATCTTCCCGTTCAAAGGAGTTCGAGCAAAAAGTGAGGCCGAAAATATATAATGTAAATACACAGGTCGATGTACAATACTGACGGGTTACTCAAGTTGCAGGAGAGGAGAAGCTTGTTACATACGGTGAATGGGCTCGTTTGATTCAAGAGAATTTTGAGAAGTGTTATTATATTCCTGTCGGTAAGTGATGTGTACGATCTAGCCAGCACCACATGTACTGATCACCTTTAGACCCGAACGATGACGAAAAATACGATATCCAATCCGCAATCGTCAATCGCCGTGGTATCTATAAAGATGTCTATCGATCGGGTGACGGGCGAGAGTGGTCTGATTATCAACTACGTTGCAACTTCCCGATTGCCATGGCTGTTGCACCGGAATTGTTCCAGGAAGATCATGCCCTGACTTCTCTAAAGTTGGCAGACCAAATTCTTCGCAGTCCTCTGGGAATGAAGACTTTGGACCCTGCTGACATGCAGTATAGACCAGTGTACGATAACTCGAATGATTCCACTGACCCTACGATCGCTAAGGGACTCAATTACCACAACGTATGTATTTCCCCCCTTCCATTCTTCATTAAGCTCAGCCTACTTTCGCCTGAAGGGACCGGAATGGGGTTGGCCACTTGGTTATTTTTTGCGTGCTTATCTTGACTTCGATACCAGAGTTGGAGCTGGGAAAGAGGCAGGTCGCAGCGTTTTTTCATCGCTTTTTGGCTAATGGGTACACCACAGAACCCTATGAAGACTTTATACCACTTACATGGAGCTTTGCTGACATTGAGGCATCACTTACAGACAGATCCCTGGCGCGGAATACCAGAGTTGACTAATGCCAACGGGGAGTACTGCCCCGACTCCTGTAATACACAAGCATGGAGTGCGAGCACCCTACTTGATTTCCTTCACGAAGTACATCGATCATATTGAGATATTATAGATTTACCATTCATTGATCAATCAATCAGATGTAGATTGTAACTGGGATAATAACAGTATGATAACTAAGGCATGAATTTTGCCGAGATGTGGAATCTCTAAAAAGTCTGGCCCTAGCAAGGAGAATCCTGCAAGTGCCCTAATCCTGAACTATGATTTTCGAGCTACGAGCATGGGAGCATGGGAGTTGAAGATGTTAGGATACATCGACAAACTACTATCAAAATGGTGACTTTTGAAAGTTATTTTTCCCCTGAGTCTAAGTCTTATTAAGACGAGGTAAACATTTGAGAAACAGTTTGTTTAGTATACAAATCCACTACTGAATCATCTTACAACTATAGAGGATGCCCTACATGTAATATTCTGGCTTCCGACAATTGATGCCATACTCTGCAAGGGCAGCACTCAGATCCTCCATGGTCAAAGTCGTGCGTGTTTTATCCTTGTAAAGTGAGAGAAAGTGAGGCGGAATGGAAAATATCCGTACCTTGACATGACCTGCTCCAGCAAATGGTTGATTTACACGAGCCCTGCCACCACCAGCATTGGTTCGAATTCTTGCGTGTTGATATGCATCAGCCGCGATGTCGGACACGAACTTCTGAGCAGCTAAAGCTAGAAGACGTTTCCTAGGTAAGAAGGACCATGAGTTCTAGGAAGATAAAAGGGAAAAACAATGGACACACAATCTCACATCCTCACATTCAAACCCAACGCGTTGCAAGTAATAGTCAGTGACTTCATTGGGTACCTGCATATGCCAAATATGTCAACGACCCATTCACGTGCATGCTTGACGGGCAGCTCACATACGAGAGGTTCGTAGTCATCCAACATGAGCATGAATTCTGCTAGAGTACGATCTTTGCGAGCATCCTCGGAGACCTGTCGTGTTGGTTGTTGTGTGGATGTGGAAGCTGCAGGTTGACTGCTGGGCTGCGCAGGTATGGTTGCAGTTCCCACATGCGTTTCCGCAGATACAACGGGAGTATTCCCAGTAATTGGATAAGCAAATCCCTGACTTTGCTGTGGAGTTGACATGCGGTTGTTCAGTGTCTACAATATTGCATAGGGTCGGAGTCGCTGAGTCCGTCGGAGTTTGAATTCATGGGCACCCCACGAATTTTTTTTTTCTTTCTCTTACTTCTCTCGTCTACGAAAAGTGAGTGAGTTGTCGCATTCATTCAGTCCTTTGTCTTGCTTTTGTCGATGATGTTTGAGGCATTTGGCTTTATGCAGGGCTGCACCTGCACTGCAGAAAACCATCTCAGCTACCTTCGGAGAAGCTACTTTGGTAGTGGATCCGTTTTATCTGACTCCTATTGATTTATCATCCTTGATTGTACTTTCCTTACTGAATTGTCAGATTTTCTTGGTCATGTAGAAGATAAGAGCTTGGAATGGATGAGTTACGAGGTTTGGAGCAGTGAAAGTTCACCACATTCAGGTTCAAAGTCCGGAACGTCCACAACACAATCTTAGTCGCGCTGTCCAGCTGTGCAGCCCCTCTCTTGGATTGG
>JAJOHK020001124.1:0-15841 GCA_022457215.2 Leucocoprinus gongylophorus | reverse complement strand
CTACCATGCATATTGGACATCTGTTCAGTACAGACATGAGAGGAGATCCTATAAGCTGCCCTAGGTTTGTGCTCAATCTTCCTTGGATCAGAAATACTAAAATTCGATATCAAGCATGACTAGCAGGAGCACCATGGTCTCTCTTCCTTGATGTCTTGCCCTTCACTCGTCATTGTCCGTCGTTCGGCTTGTATTATGGAGGGAAACGCATCCATGATCAAGATGCCATGCTGCGCATTGTGGGCTACACCAGAAACTCAGACAATGTTGCTCCCTGAACAATATTCTGTAGCTTGAGACCACCAGAGATAGACAGTATATCAAGTGAATTATCTAGTTGGACGCTGCCTGGTGCTCATGGCATTCAAACCGAGTGGTAACAAAATGTGATGTGGTACAAATAAATGTAGTACACATGTCAGGCTATTGTTTTTCAAGTATGGATAATCGATTCGCAGTATATGGCCTTTTCATGAGATACCGAAAGAAGGTGTGGTTTGATCATCATGGCTTGCAGATGTCATTTTGGAAGAGGTTGATGTTGGAAGCAGCAACGTGCAGTGTGACACTAGCAGTAACCGGGGACTCGGACTCGGCTCTACTGTTCTACATGCGTATCCCTATTTAGGCAGCCACATGGAAGGCCAACACATAATAATGCGGAGTGGACAGACGATGTCGTAGAGCGATATTGCTTCAACAGCTGAAAAAGACACAGGGTCATCCACTTAGAAGAAGTGTTTGATTTGTGATATGTATTCTTTTTATCGGACTACTGCTAGTCTGCTCCACCCCTCGTCATATGATTGATTTGAGCGGGAGAGCGCTGCCTAAGCAGCCATGCCAGATGCCAGCCGGTGGTTGTGCTGCTGCCACGGAAAATGTCGAGGTTTGTCTCATCTTCTTCATACTCTCGTGTCTCCTGCAGATACAGTAACCAGACTTGTGCAATAAATGTTTGTGTAAATTTCGAAGGAGGATGGAGTGGCAGCGGCCACTGGTATTCTAGGGTGCAATAGCATGATTCGTGATCCGTGCACATTTCTCGTGCCCTTACAGCTTGGCTTGTGTTGGCTTGTGTCTTCCTTCTATGACACACTGTGCACTCAACGACGGTTGGCCTTTCCGATGGAGGGTGACTCCCGAAACTTTTTCCAATGTTCACTCCCGAAAAATTGCACCCTGGAGCTCTCCTCAACAAGTCTTGTTCGTCTTGCTGTGTTTCATTCCGTGTGCGTGGGATTGCCTCCATCATTTCATGGCTGTCTCCCCCAGACAACGGATAAGATCTCCCTTGGCCGCGCCAACTTGAGTAGGTTGATTCGGGGCACTACTTTGCTCTTCTTCATTGGGATCGGACAACCTTCCTTCTCTTTCTTGTCGCTGTGAATTGTTATGTTGAGAGGCTGGAGTGAGCTCACATGTCTAGATGAGGCTTGGGATGAGACCGAGGCCACATTCCCAGACGAAGCTGGTGGCGAGAGCGAATTCAATTTCCTGGGCGAGGCTTGTGGCCAGATTACATGTCCAGACAAGGCTGGTGGCGAGACCTTGATCCCCAGAGGAGGTTGGCGGTGAGATCGAACGCCGAGAGGGGAGTCAAGTTGAATTATGGGAGCGTGTAAGAGTGGGATGTAGTCTCATAATCAGGAAATTGACCTGGATGAGCATCCGTAATGAATGAGGGACAGGAAAAATAGTAGCTGGATTAAGCCTAGATGAACAAGTAGCCACTTGCACCCACGTTCCAAAGCGCTTTGGGATTGCATCAAATCAAATTGGAGTGATTAATCCACATGTTGGATATACAGTGAGCTCCGAAAAAAGACTTTTCATGTCTGACAAGCATATGATCAGTCCTGGCTAGCTTGTCCATGACATAAGGTCATTAGTATCATCATAGCACACCTACGATCTCAAGACTATATGTATCAGATAGGCTTGTGTTACAATAAGATAATGACCACACCAGGAATTGAATCTGAGACCAGCCACAACTTGCATTGGCAGCTCTAACATTAGAGCTTATATAGTCTTAGGTATTAAAGAAGTTGAAAGATATTATATCAACCAAGGATGGAGATGACATCCACTAACCATGAGTCCACTTCTGGGGACTTTGCCAGTCATCACCCGACACCCCGACACCTTGTGATGATAAATATGTAATTCTGATTCTTTCTTTCACTCTGTATGTGAGAACTATTTACAGAAGCTCTTCTATACTACTGTAGCATAGCAGTGACATATAGCAGCGACACAAAGACTCTTCTTAAGCTTGGTGAATTATACTTATAAGCAATCAAAGTCCAAACTCTGAGTAATATTATTTCTTGCAACAGATTACATTTGCCTAAATGCCATGAGTACTTTGTCTTTTGTAATGGAGTTACTCTCTGATCTCTATCTCTGCTCTTACATGGATCAATTTGATCACATATTCAGTTACATTATAGAGCTAGACAGCAGCAGTAACCTTACTTAAGGTGGAAAAGTCTCTAGTAATCTTATACTACTTCTACTTTTATTTTTATAGACATTTTCTTAGTATTTAAGGCTAGTAGCTACACTGTTAGAGCAACTGGATAGAAGAACAAAGCACTTCAAATCTCCAGGAAATCCTAAGTTTATTGTCTAAGAAATACTAAACTATATACTTGTTATATGCCAAGTCCACCTGTCTGGAAAATACATCCCTGCAGTGATACTGTCTGTTCAACATCTAATCTACAAGTGCACCTTCCATAGTAGCCACCTTTCTCACAACACACCCTCATGGTGGTGATGCAATCATCCAGATATTCCATCTTTTATGATAGGAATACTCCTTTCTAACTTAGTCTCCTATAGCAGAGTCCTCACTCCTGTTAGTATCTCACCACTGAAACCTCCACTTAGGGTGACAAGGGCTATATTGCTGAAACCCCAAGCACCTCCTATAGTATATACTTGTGTATAAGACTAGTAATTATACTGTAATTCACTAGTCTGATAATTGACAAAGATAACTCTTATTGAACTCAATCTCTAGTGTTCAACATCAACTGACCAATCAGCACTCACTTCCATCTTGGACTTCTTTCTTCTATCTGAAGTTGCAACTATATGGCAGATAAACAGTGTAGTATATAAGCTGAAGCTAAGGACATTCTACAAGTTCACACATCTCTGATGTTATAGACTTAAGCCCTTAGGTTTGGACGAAAGAATAAACTCTTGTATAGGAGTAACACAAGAGAACTCAATAGAGATTCCTTTACAAACTAGTCTACCTCATATACTACTACTGATGGTCCATGCTAACTACTGTGCACCCTACCCTAAATGACTATGTGTAGAACATGAGGTTAACATGTAGTATCCATGTTATATGACATCATTTGTTTTAGAACCTTCTACTTTATTTATGTCTCATGATCAATGTTGTAACCACACCATCAGACTGTGACTGATGTGACAGTGTGACCAATCACTCCTAACCCCAACTCTTAATGTTCTAAAAATTGAAAAATGGAAAATAAATCAAAAGAAAATAAAAATGAGGAAGAAAAAATAAAAAGAGATGAAGTCTACTTCTTGCAATCTTGATATCTGAGTCAATCTTACAGACTTTCATCTCTGGTATGAACTATACCTGACAATACTTATCTCTAGGAAATCCTAAGAAAATAGAATAAAAATTTCTAAAGATAACAACTACTCTATATAATAACAGGTTTATTTTAATGTGTCAGAATTCTGTTTACATAAGCAGGAAATGATGATAATTAAGTAATCAGGAACAGTTCAGAATAGAGAGACTGAATTGGAAGAAAGCTAGAATGCTTAGTGTTATAACTCAAAGACTTTAGAGTGGATCAATAAGAAGAACCTTGTATTGGGTTAACATAAGAGAACTCGATAGAGAGCTCTGTACAAGACTGTTTATCTTATATACCTAGGACTCATAGTCTATGCTAGCTACTTCTACCCTACCAGCCATGTGTATTTCTTAAGGCCAACATATATTGTACATATTATATAATATTATTCTTCTAGAATCTTCTATCTTCTTCCATGCATCTCATGACTTGTGACTATGTTATGTGATGTGACTGATGTGTGATCTCATCACTTTAACCCTAATCCTGGTTCTAAAAATAAAATAAAGGAAATTAAATCAAAAGGAAAATAGAAATGAAAAGAAAAATGAAAATAATTAGAGTTCACTATCTTTAGCTTTGACACTTAGCAAGTACTTCCAGAGCATAGGAAAGTAGATAAGTAGATAATACCAGAGACTATAGAGCATTGTGAAAGAACAAGGGAATACTAGAAAAGAGAGTAAGATAATATATCCAAATGATTAGGAGTATTGGTATGTAGTTTGGAAGAGTCTAGAGTATGGGAAAACAGATAAGTAGATGAGTACAGATGAGGAAAAAGATCATAGAATACAGAACAGCTAGAAAACATAGAAGAGAAAAGTCTTGGAAGAGCCAGTTGTTATAAGATGAGTGTGTGGACAGACTTTGGTAGGGTTAGAGTTAGGACAGAAATAGGACAGTAGTATTATTATTAGTCTACAATAGAGAAAGGGCACATGACCTGGAAGTCATGTGAGATGATGTCATAGGCCTAGAGTGGTCTAGAAGGATCTACAAGGCTAAAAGAGCCTAGATGATGATGTCAGGGAGTATGTTTACTATATTGCTACCACATGTAGTACACATGGATATTAGGGTAGGATACATAGTCTTGCACAGTCACTGCAGAGTAGATATGAGATAGACATAAGATCTTTAGGGCAGGAGGTATAGTAGACACATTGTTGTAGTATAGACCATATGTAATTTATATAAATAGAGTAGCAATGTAGTGAGGGCTCCTTGTTGAGTTCTCTTGTAATCCTCACTACTAGATAGCTAACTGAGAGCTTTGCTGAAGTAAGCAAACTACAAGTACCATTCCAGCGAGTGGTTGCTACAACACCAGTCTCCTTACATACACTATATTAGCTGGTTGAATAATTGAGTAATATTAATACCAAACTCTAATATTAATAGTAACATACTTTTTGCTACTATTAGAACTCATATTTTCTAAATCTCTATTTCAAAATTATAACTTAGTAGCAAATAGAGGTACAGTATATAAGCTAGGATTAAGATTATTTTAAAGTACACTTTTGTTATAATTATTATCTTATATTTTACAGGTGTTTGTCTCATGTTTGCTGGAACTTGGACATGTGTTGGGATTTGTTCCATCTTTGACTCATAATTACTGTATCTTGCATCTTTCTCATAGTATATTAGTCAGTATCTCATATAGTAGTAGAAGTCTCTTCATATTTTTCTTATGCTTTTTTTATTGTTTTCTTAAGAACACTATCTTCTTTTCTCATGGTCATTAGGTATATATAGTTGTAGATACAATTCTGTATCCTTATGCTTTACCAATTGATCATTCTCTTCTCTCTTACTCAAGTCTTTGCCTAAGTTGCAACCTAAGCCAAGCTTAGAAACATAACAACTTTTCATGTATCACAGATAAATTTTTTATATCTGATTTATAACTCTGTACTGTTGTTATGGACTTTCACTCAAAAATAAATTGCACTTAATAGTATTATCAAATTCTAATATTTACTGTAATATTTGTGTAGTTGTTAGATATAGCTTATATTCTAGCAACTAAGATCTATAACAGACTCTTAAAAGGCAGATGAGTTATACTTATTCAGAATATGTAGAATATATATATTTTTTGGTCAAAAATTTATTATATAATGCTTGATTACAGTTTATAATAGGCTATTTATAACAAGTAGCCTATAACTTTTTCTTAGAAGATAAAAACCTTTCTTACAGGCAAAAAAAGATTCTATTAGAATTAATAGAAATTTAGATAAAGGTTGCTTATAACCAACCTACTAATTATATATCTAAGTCTACAAATAGACCTATCATACTAAAAATACAAAGTCAAAAGAAACTAAGAGAGATGAAACTAAGAAAACTATCTATAGAAACAGAAAAACAAATCATTTGAGTGCTTATAGAAACTCAAAAGAAGAAGAAGATCATTCTTGAGGAGAGAAGACAAAAACCCTTGGATGCTCTTTCAAGATGTTATGGTATATTTGAACTCTTATATTAGTTAATAAAGAGATATGTAACATCATAAATCTAGAATATGATAGAAAGCCTAAGATACAAATTTAATTAGGACAGTAGTCAGTAGGGTAGTAGATAAGTAGACAGTAAATAGTATGAGATAAGACTAGTTGAGGGCTCACTAACATATATACCTCATCTCTTCTCATACCACCACTAATACCAAATTCCAATTTTTCACTACCAACTTACTAAATAAGTCAATACAACATAGTGAAGTAGTTGCAACTGGTAGCTAGTTTAGGAAGAATAAAGAGAGGAGTAGAGAAAGCAGCTTCAAAACCTAGATATAGGTTCCAACTAGAAGTGGCTAAGCCACTATTATTTGATGGAAATCTAGTAGTGAGTAGTTTTGTAGTGGTATGTAAGTTATATATCAGAATGAGGATAAGAGAAGAGTCAGTAGAGGAGTAGGTATATTGGATCTTGATGTATATGTAGAAAGGATTGGCAGATGTGTAGAAAGAGAACATTTCAGCAGATTTTGAATTAGAGATTGGGAATTTCTATCAGTAGGAGAACTGCTGGCAGCATTGAAAAGAGAGTTTAGAAGAGGAGATAGTAAGTCTGCAAAAGTGGTGAAACTTGAGTAGCTAAAACAAGGTTCTTGGATCATAAACAAGTTTGTCCAAATGTTTAGAAGAGTAGCTAGGTGAAGTAGATATGAAAGAAGGGCTCTAGTAGAAGAATTTAAAAAAGGAATAAACAGCAATATTATGCATAAGCTTATAGAGGTAGAATGGTCTCCTCTGGGCATTAAAGAATAGTTTAACAGGATGGTCAACCTGGACTAGAATTGGAGAGAGAGTAGAAGAGAAGATAAGAGGATGAGAGGAAGATGAGAGGCTTTAGCACTAAGACTAAATATACTAGCAAATGATGAAGAGGTACAATTGCAACAGTTGCTACAGCTCCAAGTATGACTAAAGAGGTAAAGGTTTTAGCAGATACTACCAGAGCCTGCTTTTGTGGAGGAAGTAGAGAGAACAAATACTACAATAGTACACCTGCAATAGCAGTAAGTAAGGTTCATGCCAAGATATGATCTATATGCCATAGAAGTAGATAGGAGAAGAAACTGTTATAACTGTAAAGATTTTGAACATATTGTAAGACACTATAAGAATTAGAAGTTTGTAGTACAAGAAAGAAGAATGGAGTATGAGGACAATTATAATATGGATAATTTAAAAGAGGAGGAGAATCTAGTAGCTCTTGACTAGGTTTTAACTACAACAAGTTTACAATACTCAGTAGTAGAGTAATGAATAATATATTCTGCTGCAGCTTGAATGAGGATGCTCTAAGAGAGGTAACAGTGAAGATTGGACTTGAGAGAATTGACATATAGAAAGGGATAATGGTGAAAGCATTGTTGAACAGTGGGGCAATGTGTTTAGTTATGAGTTCAGAATTTGTAAGGAAGTAGAATTAAAAAAATTAAAAAGCCAATATATATAAGGAATTTGAATGATACATTTAATAAGAAGAGTTCAATAGAGCACACAGTGGAGGTAAACATATTTTACAAGGGACTTAGGGAAAGGACCAAAATTAATGTGATAGGAGGGCAGAAGTGGAATATAATCTTAGAAATGCCTTGGCTTGCTCACTATAACTCTGAAATTAACTGGAAAAAAGGAGAGGTAAAGATAACAAGGTGTCTTAAAGAATGTGGGAAGCAGTGGAGACCAAAGCAAGGAAAATCAGGGTGACAAAAGCAAAAGGAAGAAGAAAAGAAGAAGAAGAAGAAGAAGGAACAAGAAGAGAAGAACCAAAGGAAAGAAAAGAGAAAGAGTAAACTGAAGAAGGAAAAAACAATAGAGGTAAAGAGAGTGATAGAGAAATGGGAAATCTAGGACAAAAAAAGGAAGTAGCAAAGTCAGAGAAAGAAGCCAAGAAATTGATTCTTCCAAGGTTTCACAAGTGAATTAAGGTTTCTAGAAAGAAAGCAAGTGAGAGAATACTGATGAGAAAAATGTGGGACTATACAATAGAAGTAAGGGAAGAGTTTGTACCAAGGAAGGGAAAGATATACCCCTTGTTTAGAGGAGAAAGAGGAGAAATGTGTGAGTTTATCAATGAACAATTGAGGAAGGGATATATTAGACCCTCAAAGTCTTCTCAAACAACACTAGTATTCTTTGTAGGAAAGAAAGACAGTAATAAATGTATGGTACAGGACTATAGGTATCTAAATGAATAGACTATAAAAAACAATTATCCTCTATCTCTTATTTTAGATATTGTAGAAAATATAGGTACAAAGAAAGTATTTACTAAGTTAGATTTATAATGGAGTTATAATAATGTATAGATCAAAGAAGGAGATGAGTGAAAAGCAGTATTTACAGCTTTAGAAGGATCTTTTGAATTAGTGGTAATGTTCTTTGGGCTTACTGACTCCTCAGTAATGTTCCAAACCATAATAGACAAAATTATATAGAACTTGATTAATACAGGAGAAGAAACAAGTTTTATTGATAATACCATTGTGGAAACAGAGGAAGAGGATAGATATAATGAAGTAGTGGAAGAAGTGATAAAATAAATTGGCAAAAAATGACTTAAATATAAGACTAGAAAAGTACAAGTAGAAGATGAAGGAGGTCAGATTCTTAGAAGTAGTAGTAGGACCAGATGGAATCAAGATAGAAGAGGAGTATCACAAATAAGATACTCACTAGTTGTGATACTTGAACTTAATGGTGTTTTAGAGGTTCAGTATAAGAATGTGATGATGGTAGATGATGAAAAGTATCAATAAGAATAATTGATGTTGTTAAGTCTGAGGTCTAGCCCTCAGATACAGGGGTATATATACAAAAGAGTAATGGTCCGTGCGCAAGCTGTTGCCATCACATGATCAAAACTTGTACCTGATGGGAGCTGTCAGCTGTCATAGCAGCTGTCAGGCTAATTTTAGAAGGTAACTAATTATGTCACTACATTGATATGCTTGTATCTCTACCAATACTTGTTGCTTTGAGACGCATCATATATCGTTGGAAACGGATTGATGAGCACTTCCCAACGCAAGTTTAATCGTGTAGATCCGTTCAGCCGTTCATGAGATATTAGCAGACGAAGCTTTTACAGCTACTGATGGCCTGATATCTCAGTTGTTTGTTGTTGCTTTTGTACATCCCACATATGTGCGGATAGCTTTCATTTGGGGCTTTCCAGCGCAACTTAGTTTGTGAAAATCGGTCCACCGGTTGTGGAGATACAAGCTGAATGAAGTTTGTGACAAGGAGAAGGTGAAGGAAGTGTTAGATTGGCCAACTCCTCAAGAAGTCAAGGATATACAAAAGTTCCTAGGACTGGCTAACTATTAGTAGCAGTTCATTAAAGACTTTGCATCTATAGCCAGACTACTATATAACCTAGTAAAGAAGGATTAGAAATGGAATTGGACAGAGAAGCAAGGAAAGGTGTTCAGAAAGTTGAAGAAAAGGTTTATCAAGGAACTAGTGCTAACAATACTTGGCCTAGACAAAAAAATGAGGATAGAAGTAGATATGTTAGACTATGTAGTAGGAGGAGTTCTATCAATAGAATGTGAGAATGGATAATGGAAACCAGTAGTATACTTCTCAAAGTCTCTCAATAAGACAGAGAGAAACTATGAAATTCATGACAAGATGTTAGTAGTAATCAGAGGATTAGAAAATTAGAGGCACTTGTTAAAGGGCACAAAATTCAAGTTTGAGGTCTAGACAGACTACAAGAACCTAAAATATTTCATGAAAGCATAGAAATTAAACAGAAGACAAGTCTGCTAGATCTTGTATTTGTTAAGATTTAACTTCATCTTGAAACATATACTAGGAACAAAGATGGGGAATGCAAATAGACTAAGTAGAAGACTAAACTGGAAAATAGGAGTAGAAAATGACAATGAAAATAAAAAACTAATAAAAGAAGAATGAATTTGAGGACTAATAGAAGTAGTAGTAGAAGGAGCAGAAGTAGATATATTAAAAAAAGTAAGAGAAAAGAATGACAAGGTAGCTAGAGTAGTAAAAGAAATGAAGAAGGTGGGAATAAAAGTATTAAGAAATAAAGAGTAGCAAGTGAAAGAAAACTTAGTACTAAAAAAAGAAAAGATATATATATCAAAGGATAAAGAGTTGAGGACAGAGACTATTTGGCTACACCATAATATACCAGTGCCCAGACATGAGGGATAATGGAAGGCAACAGAGCTGGTAACAAGAAACTATTGGTAGCCAGAAATAACTAAAGATATAATCTTTAGCTTGGCTCAGGTTGTAACTTAGGCAAAGACTTAAGTAGAGAAGGGGAAAATGATCATTTGGTAAAGTATAAGGATATCTACAGCTATATATACTTAAAGACTATAAGAATGTAATACATTAAGAAGTAGATATAATATGAGGGAAATATGAGGAGGTCTCTACTACTATATGAGGTGCTGACTGATCATACAATGAGCATATTATGGTATGCTTGGACACTAACATTTTTCTTTTCTTTTATCTATTTTTCTTGATTTAATATTTCTTTTATTTTTATTTTTATTTTCTCTTTATTTTATTTTGATGATGAAGAGGCATATGACTGTGGTCACATGACATGTCACATGATGTGAGGTCATAGGTCTAGACTCTAGGAGAAAGGACTGGAAGAATAATATCAGAATACATATATATAATATGATATTCTTATAGAAGATATGAGGTTGATGTATGGTAGAAGCATGAACTACACATAGATATTAGGGTAGGGTCATTTATTGTTAGCATGGACCATGTATATATAGTATAAATAGGATAACAATATATTGGGAACTTCTTATTGAGTTCTCTTATAATTTTTACTTGATATCCTACTAAGAGATTTACTTATCATGCTACTATTAGTTCTTGTGATTAGTGGTTGTCACAACACATATGCCAAGTCCAACCACTCAGAAAATACATCTCCATGGTGATACTGCTCCTCAATACCCATAATACAAGTCTGTCTTTTATAACAGCCATTTTTTCCACAATATGTTTCTATGATAGTGATGTAACAATTCACTGGATATCCAGTCTTTTATGATAAGGATACTCTTATCTGACTCAGTCTTCCATAGCAGAGTCCTCTTACCTTACTCCTGTCAGTATCAAGATCATAGAAAGTAGACTTAGTTTTTTCTTATTTTCTTATTCTTATTTTCATTTTCTTTTGATTTATTTTCATTTTCCTATTTTTAGAACTTAAGGTTAGGGTTAGTGACAACATCACTCAGTCACATGATATGACAACAGTAACAGTCACAAGTCACATGATACATGGAAGGACATAAAAGGTTCTAAAAGAAGTAATATTATACAATATGTATACTACATGTTAACCTTATGTTTTACACATGGTACTTTAGGGTAGGATGCACAGTAGCTAGCATGGACCATGTGGATAGGTATATAAGGTTATCATATGCAAGTCCACCTGTCTGGAAATAATATTACTGTAGTAAAACTCCCTCTAAATCATACATGCCTGCCTTCCACAGTGGCTACCTTTCTCGTAACACGTCTTATGGTGGTGCTGCAACCATCTGGGTATTCTGTCTTCCATGGCAGAGATACTCCTATTCAACTCGGTCTTCTATGATAGAGTTACTCCTATTGGTGTCTCAACACTGAAACCTCCACTTGGGGTAATAGGAGTTTTACTACTGAAACCCTGAGTATCTCCTAAACTATCAGTTTATATATAAGACTAGTAGTTACATTGTAATTCACTAGTCTGATAATCAACAAAAATAAACTCTTATTGAACTCGATCTCTGGTGTTCAACGGCGATACACCAATCAGTACTCACTTCCACTCGGACTTTCTCTTCTTTATCTGAAGTTGTGACCATGCAGCAGACAGATGGCACAGCACATAAGCTGAAGCCAAGGTCGTTCTACAAGTCTGCTCATCTCTGAGTCCATCCTATGGACTTCCACCTGTTGTAGCAACCACTCGTCACTCAAGGACAAATGATCTCACAATGAGCAAAGCTCTCCAATGGGCTATCAAGTAAAGAGTGGGGGAATTACAAGAGAACTCGACAAGGAGCCCTCGCTGCATTGCTCCTCTATTTATATAACTTACAAGTGGTCCGTGCTACAACAATGTGTCTACCTCATGTCCATCCACCATGCTTCTACCTCATGTCCTATTACTCATCCACATGTATTTTCCATAAGACCACCATGCTTCCTACATGTGCCTTGACATCATACCTTTAATCTCCACTGTACATGTGCACACCATGTGTACACTATGAGGAACTCATGTTCCTTGATGTCATCTTCTAACCCTAACTCCATCTCTAGACTCTTCCCGATCCTTCTAGACCCTAAGTCCTTCCAGACCGCTCTAGACTCTATCACATGACTTCCAGATCACGTGCCTATCTCCTAACCCTTTGTCCATTGTAGACTAATAATTACTGCTGTTCTAACCCTAACCCTACCTAAAGTTTGTCCACACTCTCGTCTTATAACACTACCCCAGTGTGAACTGTGCCTGACAAAGGTAGACTACCTTGTAAAGAGCTCTCTATCGAGTTCTCTTATGTTAACCTAATACAAGGTTCTATTCATTGATCCACTCTAAGGTTTTTAAGTCATAACAGTTAGTGTCTCATCACTGAAACCTTTACTTGAAGTAATAGAAGCTATACTACTGAAATCTCAAACATTTTCTATATTACCTACTTATATATAAGACTAGTAGTTACACTGTAATTCATTAGTCTGATAATCAAATAAAGTTGATGCTAAATCTCTAGTGTTAATGGCAACATGCTTTACTTCTCTCCTTATAACTAGTTACAAGACCATCTTCTGAAATTGCAACTATACAGCTTATAATAAATACAATACATAAGCTGAGGCCAAGGTCATTCTGACAAGTCTGTATTATTGAGCTCATTACATAGAGCTTCTACACTCTGTACATTTCTGAGCTAACTTTTGCCTTCAAGTGTAAACTACACTTAACATAACTATGATTTTCTAACATATGTTTAAAGTATAAAAAGACAGAAATATATAAAAGTGTAAATAAGTATCAAAATATAAAAGAGTATAAAAACATGAAAATAAATTCTCTTATAAAGATTATTATTTGTCTTTGTTATTCTATTACTTGATTTGTACTTTTCTATTATAATATTTATAGACTTCCGCTTGAAATATGAATTATGTTAGAATTGTAAACATTAGACTTGAGTTTATTTTATTTTTTTATTTTTCTCTTTTTATTTTATTTTATTTTTATTTTTGGTTTTTATTTCTATTTTAAACTTAGATAAGAGTGTATAATTATTACATATCATCTAAACACATCTGATCTATTTGACTCTATCATAGATAATGCTTACCTAAGCTCTGCTCTGCCCAAAACATCTGCAGAAGTGGATATTTTCCTTCTAGTCTATATATTACTTCTAATATGGGTTAACTTGGTTTCTTTCTATGTTTAATTACTCCATTACTAATCACATAGCTTCTCATGATCTTTATAGAACTCTAGTATACCTAGAGTAGTTACTTATCTCCTCTGATCCTTGGATAGTCTTAGTACTAGTATTTAAAACATATAGATACTCTATAATTTCTTAGCTTGAAAATTAACTAGTATAGTATACTATTCTGAGTGTCTATGCTCAGAAGTTTGACTTCTATAATGATTTGCTTCCTATTATAACTTCCTTTCAAAAGATAATTGTTGTGGCAACTACTAGACCAGTGTTTAATAGCAACACTACAAGTAAATCTCAAAGTAGGATATCTAGTGGGGAACACAAGTTGTGTAATTCACAAGAGAACTCAATAGGGAACCACAACAGTATTCTACTAACTATTTATGTAAACTATTCATGGTCCATGCTATGACTATATATCTGCTATATGTTCTATCCTAGTGTCTATGTTCTATCCTCATGTTCATTACTAATCCATCATATATCTACCTCAAGGCCAGCATGCCATTTACATGTGCTCTGACTGTTATGATCTTAAGTCCTTAGAGTAAGACAAAAGAACAACTCTTGTATTGAGTAACACAAGAGAACTCAATAGAGAACTCTTTTACAAACTAGTCTACCTTATTTAGTCCTACAGATGGTCTGTGCTAAAGACTGTGCACCCTACCCTAAACAACCATGTGTAGTCCATGAGGTCAACATGTGGTGTTCATGTTGTATGATGTTATTTGTTCTTAAATCTTCTACTAAATTCTCCTAAGTCTTGTGATTTGTCTTGTGACTTTGCCATCAGGTGACTTGATGTGACAGTGTGACTGATCAACCCTAACCCCAGTTGTTCTAAAAATAGAAAATAGAGAAATAAAATAAAAAAGAAAATAAAAAAAGAAAAAAAAGAAAATAAGTCAAGTCCACCTTTTTCGATCTTGATACTGACATCATATTCTAAACCCTACTCTTTATCTCTACTGTCCATACATGCACCATATATACACCATAAGGAAACCATACTGTTAACATATTCCTTGACATCACTTCCTTTCTAGACTCTTCTTAATTCTTCTAGACTATAGATCCTTCCAGATCACTCTAGGCCCTATGATATAATGTCATGTGACTGGGAAGTCACATGCCTTTTCTCTCATCATAGACTAATAATATACTACTATTCTATTTATATCTTATCAAAGTCTGTCCACACTTTATTGTCTTATAACAATAACTATTGTGATATATAGAGGTACAGTATATTTGCTAAAGCCAAGGTTACCCTAGATTTACATTTGCATGCATCAGATAGTGTTTCTATACTCTTCCAATATCTTCTATAATTTTCCTACAGATAGTTTCTTCTTCCAGGCATGTTTCTTATCTAATAGTGGTTTGACATCATGTATGATGGTCACAAATATCACAAAGTGTGACACAGAAGATCATAGAAAGTTCTGAAATGGATAGTACCATATAGTATGACACTAGTATGTTGGTCTCATAGGAAGCATATGAGTAGATTAGATATAGTGTGCACATAAATTGTAGTATATAAGGTAGACTACATTAATAACAAAGATTCTAAGTCATAATTTAAATAAAGTCCTCACTAACTTAGTAGCTAGTGATCACTGTTACTTGGAATACTCTCTAGATATATTGAAAAGCTATTTTCATACCAGAGTAGTAATTCAGCACAGTTCTTTATTATTTCCTTAAAGAGAACAATTGACCACTACATCTTGTGATATGTGCAGCAAGTTGCTCAACCACTACAACACTAATGTAGTTGCCATTTTCTCACACAAGTGGCATGTGATGCCTAAGGCAAAATAAAGGAATAATCATGCATATAAAAAATAAGTAATCTGGGTCTCTATGAGATGATTATGGAAAACTCAGAATGATTAGTATTTGTTAGTATTTGTATAATAACCACCATGTGTCCAATTGATTTTTTGACATTGATTTGATATCAAATGACAAATCAACTTATCGGCTATTTGAGTCACTCCTCAGTCAACGGCAAAGCATTGACCATTTCTATGACGGCACCAGCACCAACTACCTCCGGTTCTTCTAGCTTTAACCGTAATGGAGCAACACCCATAGGAGAATCTTCTAGGTCACAGAACTCATCACAGTACAAGAAGCGCCGTATACCAGGTGCTTGTGATATCTGCAAGAGAAAAAAGAG